>JAVQJL010081568.1:0-12847 GCA_036024295.1 Nannoperca obscura | reverse complement strand
CCCCCCCCCCCCCCCCCCCCCCCCCCCCCCCCCCCCCCCCCCCCCCCCCCCCCCCCCCCCCCCCCCCCCCCCCCCCCCCCCCCCCCCCCCCCCCCCCCCCCCCCCCCCCCCCCAAACTTGTTGCCAAGTTTTGGGTATTTGCTTCCTTCCTTTATTTTTCACGGTTATATTGAAAGAAGCACGTGTAAGAGATCATTGTCCAATAGGCCCAGAAATGCTTGAATATTTTTGTAGCCCTCAAGCTTCCTGTGACAGCTTTATACACAGCCTGTCTGGCATGCACAGGGAGCTATCCAAACCGTTCAGAACTGTTGGGACCCAGACACGTTCCAAACTCAATTTGGCCACACTTTCCCACTCCCCACGCGTAAATGCTTTGCACATAACAAAACAAATAATTTAACAAACGTCTTTTTCAGTTTTACATGCATGAAAAGACATTCTGCCATTAATACACTGGTGCGCATGTAGCCACATGACCAAGTGAGGTGTAGGGGGATGTCGAGGAGAAATACAGCCATTGCGTATGACTTGAGCCCG
This sequence comes from Nannoperca obscura, assembly GCA_036024295.1. Lineage (NCBI taxonomy): Eukaryota > Metazoa > Chordata > Actinopteri > Centrarchiformes > Percichthyidae > Nannoperca > Nannoperca obscura. The sequence goes on along the minus strand of JAVQJL010081568.1, from coordinate 12,307 downwards.
CTGAAATGTTTGAATGGAGTCAAGATTGGGATCTTTGTGTGGTTTCTGGGCTGATCTTGTCTTGCTTACTCACTGCATGGTATGACCCAACCTCACATTTAGCTGTGGTAATTGTAGATACATTTTTATTCACGTAAAACAGATGACCAAACATATTACATTTACACCTCTTTACCCCCTGTTCTGCCCGCTAGATGCAGGGACATGACACCAATGATATCATAGCTAGACACAAGGGTATTACTTTTCATTTTTATTCTCTGGCTAATGATGCCACCTGCTGACTACATAAAATCAGGCTCGAGTACCAGCGCTGCCTGAAGGAAACCCAGAAATCACAAATTTGAATTCCCAGCAGGCAGCATTGTGTTTGGGATCACATTCAACAGTGTCATTGGTTACTTGAACAGCGCTCCCAGATGTTTAGATGTTTAGTGATTAGATGCAGCCAGTGCAGTCTAGCAGGGTGGAGGGAGTGAGGTCAGTCAGAAACAAGGGTGTGTGTCTGTGTTTGTGTGTATGTGTGTGTGTGTGTGTGTGTGTGTGTGTGGTGAGTTTTTGATGCCAAAATACACAGAAAATGGTCATGATCGGTGGCCGAATATGTCCTCCTTTCAACAAAGAACCCCATAAAAAGTGTGCGGACACTTGACTCTTGTGAATTGACTGTGGTTTTAGTTTGTTGATAATAAAAGCTAAAAAACAAACAAAAAAGCAGACCATTTGGAAATAAGTCAAATGCAGTTTTTGTATTCTGTATAAGTTTAGAGATGATGCAGATAAGCAGTTCAAACACAGTGACCTCGCTTTATAAGCTGTAGGACATCAGGCCTCAGTGTGCTGAAAGCTCACACAAAGCCTCAGGTTTGTGGGTGTAAGTGTTAATGTTGGAACCGTGGTACTTCAGCGCAATATAATATGTTGATTAAGTGCCTAGCGAGGAGAGGAAACGCTGCAAGAAGCTGCCTTTAAACCAGCCTTGCCGCTCTTGCCTTTGGAAAAAGTGAAAAAGCCCTGCAGATGGCACGGCTGTTAACAAGGCATTCTCACGTGACGCCTCTCTAATCCAGGTGATGTGAGCCCTGCATCCTGCCTTTTTTTATTCCATAAAACAAAAGGAGTTAATTTTATTCACGCGAAGCACCGGATTCATCACGGAAAGGAAACGCTGATAAGTGGTTTGAGATTTGTCAGCGTGGAGCAGCAGTAGGCCTCCCCCCTCCTCATCGTCCTCGGAGGCTGTGCCGGTTGAGGGGAGGGGGGGGCTTTTTAAGGGATGAGGAAGGCGCATTTAAGCAGATCAGCTGGAAAGGGCTGAATGTGAACAGCATCACCTGAGAGGGATTACAGCGAGCCGAGTCTTGACCTGAGCCGGAGCTCCAGCGTCAAGGAACAGAGCTCTGTCTTTTCTCTAGCAGGCCCCATCAGCCAAACCCCGATAAGTGTAAATCTGTGTGTGTGTGTGTGTGTGTGTGTGAGAGAGAGAGAGAGAGTACAGGGAGATACACGGACACACTGCAGGTGCATTTTCCTGATGCTCTAATCAATACATCAAGTCCAGAACAACGTATACAGCCCCTTCACCCTCACCCACTCCTCGACCAATCACATCCACGGTCTGTCTCTGGGATTATTGTGTCCATTAAGGACAATGATTCACTTATGTGCTGTATTGATAAATCACATTAGTCTGACCCGGCCTCCGAACTCTGTCGAAAGACTAGCTCCTTGTTTGACCTACTAACCCATGCATGTCGATCCTGGCCTGTAGCGCAGCTCCTGCTCCGAGTCACAGCGGTATCAGATGAATCCGGTGAAAGGTTCCTCAGTGCGCTCATGCCATGCTACACTGCCCGAAAAAACCCCGGCAGAGGAAAAAACATGCAGTGGCATGAACTTTCTGCTGGAGAGAGAGGCACAGACAGAGATTGTTTCAGGCACCACGTGAAGAAGAGGGGATGATCTGTTTCACTTTTTCTTGGTTTTGCCGTAGGAAAAAATAAATAAATTAGAAAAATTAAATTAAGCCTGATGAATTCAAATAACTCAGCGTAATGATCCTTTATCAGTCATATTCATCTGTCCACTCTCTGGCTGTTGCTTCGTGTTTCAGTAGGATCCATTTCACATGGATGAGAAAGCTTGTAACACTTCTGCACACTTCCATCTATCACATCACAGCAGAAAAAAACCCACATTCATTGTGAGCAGATTTGGTTCCTCCTTTTTCTTTTTCTTTTGTGTGTGTGTGTGGGGGGGGGGTACACGCTGGGATCTTCTCTCTCACCCTCAATCAGTGTCATCAGAGGATTCCATATGCTGGCGAAGCTAGATGCCAAACAGATGGTTTTATGTCGGGCTACATTTTACCACACTGTAAAAGTTCATTTTTTTCGGAAATGTGAAATAAAATGAACTTAATACATAAAATCTTATAATACACTCCATATCCTTGTGGTGATTGGAAACTCCTGAGCAGCAGACAAAAACTGCAGTGTCCCTCAAGAGTGCGAGAGTGATTTTGTAACCCTCACCTATGCCCATTCCCTCAATTGCGCACTCCCCTGAGGCAATTACACCTTAATACGTTTCCTTATAAAGCTACTAAATATGACCAGCCAATTTGGTCCGATTCTCTCAAGTTTATTGGACCGTAAAAATTCTAACGCGGGAATCATTTCTAAGTGCCACACATAAAACAACAACACAAAAGGAGCATTTTTTGAAAAAATGACTCATGCAAAGGCTTCACAGGTAGGAGAGCTGCCCAGAGCCGGAGATGGAGCCCCTCAGGCTTACACCGAAATGCACTTCCAGACTACTTACCTCTCACATTACTAATACACACCTCTAAAAGAATCCAGTGAAGAGCTGTTTAGAGGTAATGACATGGATACAACAGACATCCATTGTGTATTTTCCCTAATGAATTTGATTATGGGAATTGTTCAAAATTACCAGTTTCCCCTTTGCTGTTCACAAAATTAAAGTAACTAAATTAAACTCCCACGTTTTGGGAAACACTTTTTGTCACGAGTTAGATGAGAAGATCAACATCATTCTCATGCCTGTAGCTGTAGCAAGCAGCTGGTTAGCTTAGCTTAGCACAAAGACTGAAAGCAGGGGAAAACAGGGAGCCTGGCTCTTTCCAAAGTTAACAAAATCCACCTACTAGCACCTCTAAAGCTCACAAATTAATTATATTTGCGAGTTTAACACTCACAAAAGCTGTAAAGTGTATACATGGCAATTTTTAGTTGTATTATTTCTTGGCTAGGAGCAGTTGCCAGGCAACCTGTGGAGACTAGAAATAGTCCTAGAGTCCAAGAAATAGTACAGCACATGTAAAACTGTAAATTGCCGTATTTTGTACAGATTAAACATGTTTATTTGTCTAACCCGTATTTACCGAACCGATGTGAGAGTGGTATCGATCTTCTCATCTAATCTCGGAAGGAAAGTAAATAATAAATTATTCCTTTAAACTACTTTTTGGCATGCAACTTGGTAAGTGCGCCATTGACAGGCCATACATTTGATCTCCCACCTGCTCTAAAAGTATAGAAGAGCTGTACAGATTTAGTGATCCAACAGCCTTAGGAAGAATGGATAATGTCTAATGTTTCTAGAAAAGGCCTCGCTCTGTATCTGCTGTTTGTCAGTGTGTTCCTCTGTGTGCGTGCCGGCTAGTACCTACTTTGCATCGATCTGCGAGGTCTGGAAATCTGAAACTCAAGGAGGCCCCTTGAGAAAATACACCAATGAGTGCAGAAACAAACACACACACACACACACACACACACACACTGACTCTAGTTTGGCACTAAAGGCTACGTGCATCAATGCCTGTTCGAATAGCTGCTGCTCTAACAACAGCGAGGCATGGGGCTCAGATCACTACCCCCGTGTCACCCCTTAACACTCGACAGATGGACAAGACCCCCCCCCCCTCTCTCTCTTTTATGGGACCTCTAATTATGCTTACACACCACATCAAAATAAAGCTCAGCATGCAATGCCTTTGGTATGGAGAGGAAGTGAGCTGGTCAGATGCAATAAAGAGTCTCTCTGTGGCGCTCGCCTGTAATTTGGCGGCCCAAGTACGGACATGGAGAGGTAAAGGTAAAGGTGCAGCTGCACCCACTGTCACCTACTGACTGTGTGACGCACAGTAACCACCTGGGGAGTCTGTAGCATCGATTATGTTTGCTCCAGTACCTCAATACTAAAATATGAGGACCTGAGCTTTTCTCACAATTGTCTGCCAAATTGATGATGAAGCAGTGTGAAATACAAACCCCACACACAAACATGCAAATACGCTGCCCCACCCTCGATGTATCAAAGCCAGGCACTGGATGTAGCCTCTGTTATGGTTTTGTTATGGTTTCGGCTGGGGTTAATGTTGGTAATTAGGCAGAGTTAGACTAAATGAAGACTTTGCCTGGACTAGTTGGGACAAGAGCTTTGAATGTTACAGGTAAGGTAAGGCTTACACTGGATTTTTTCTTGGGCATCGAGCTGTGTTGACGCTGGCTTGTGCTTCTATCTGTTGCTCTCAGGCCTTGTGGTGTGAGGAGAGGAAGGCCTCATGGCTGCCTGCAGAGTGCAGAAGCCCCCGACGTGTTTTTAATCAGGAACAAGGCTGGGAGTCATTACTGGGCCTCAATGTTGAGCTCATTGTCTCGCTGACTCCCTCTGTAGATAAAGAGAGGAAGACAGAGTGTGAGGGGGACAGAGAGGGCAACGTAGCGTGCATGTGAGATGTAAAGAGGTCTTAGAGGGTCATCCCCTGAAGATTTATGTAGTCAAAATAGAATAGAGTAGAAAAGTGATGGGAAGAGAGGATGTACAGAGCGGCAGAGGAGTGATTTAATGAGACATGCATCTGTCTGTCATCAGCTCAAAGCAATAAGATTGTAGATCAATCATGTAATGGAAGCTACAGTACGTAATATTTTTTCTCAAGGCAGCAGAGTATATCCGCCGCAGTAATTCAAGCTCACACCCCAATAATTGTCACTCATCTTGATGAGCTGTGTTTTTACCTCTGTGACAAGACAGCACCTCTCTAAGCACATTAGCCCTGTCTTCTCACTGAGCGCAGATGTGTTCACTGTTTTTGAACATGCATTTTGTCGAGCATATTAAGCTGTTCTGTACTTTTATCCTTATTGTTTTCCCCCATTGTTACTGCTGTGATTCTCCTCATAGCTTTACTTTACTAGCCACAACCAGCTAATGTCTGGGGAGAGGGTGGCCCTCCACTGAGTCTCCCAGGTAACAGTGTTTTACATTATAGATTGTTAAACATACATCAACTGATTTCTTGGCCACCTGGGGGCAGCAAAAACAAGCTAAACACAGCATTGGCATTCTTTTCTCATCAACTTGGTATGCAGAACTTGTTACCATACAGACATTAGCATTCATTTGGAGTTGTGTTTCTGTCATCGTGACAAATATAAGCCCAACATTCTGTGTTTCCTTTTAGCTGTGGTGTGGTCTCCACCAGCCCTTGATGGAGAGATGTTGCACTGTAGCTGCTAATGTTAAATAATCCACTATGTTCACCTCATAATCGCTAACTTTGTCTGTTTTTTTGTGCTGTGTAGGTAGCATACAGTGGGTTTAGTTAATGTTTTAAAAAAACTAAAAGCATCCTGCTCTGTCTACAAACAGCAGTAATGTGAGCGATGAGATTAACCCAAAGCAGTAAAGTTGCTAGTCATGAAACCAAAACAATGAGCTGAAAGATGCTAAAATGTGCAGTATAGCTGAGGGGACCTGCAAAGCATGATAATTCTCTGTGGGTTTGATACTATTAGTGACACATTACACATTTGTCATTTGATCCTTTGATAATTTAAAAATATGTATTAGAGCAGATTTAAGGTTAGGATTGTCGGTGTTCGGGTCTGCCAATTCTACCAAAGAAAGTTGGATTTTTACACACTCTAAGTACAGCCAGACTGAATGGCTGCCTCGCTGACGCCTCTCACAATCAGCCCTTTGTGGGTGGATACAACATCTTGTCAATCCAATTTCTCCCAAAATACAGCTTACAGTTTGCTTTCATGGTTGCTGAAGTTGGGTTGCATGAGTGAAATACAGATGGGTGACCAATTAAAGGGAAAATCTGAATAAATGAGTAAAGAATCAAAAATGTTTACATGTTTCCATATGGGGCAGTGGGGTCACTGAATGGTTTGATGACTATTAAAATAATGTGAATCTTTATCTTTCATTTGCATCAAATCTCAATCACTTTACCGAGACATTTTATGTTCCTTTAATTTGTCACCCATATGTTGGTCAATGACTGAGCTTTGTCTTAGTGGAAACTTTTGCAGTAAAAATGTAGGCTTCAATTTTAAATGGATTTATAAAAATACTGAAAATCTCAGGTCAAAGTTTACTGGTTTGAATTTCTACCACCGGTCAATCCTGCTCACTGTATGCTTTCTGTTCACCTGTCACTGAATGTATCAGAGTTATAACTTGCTCTCCTAAGCCGAGATGTTTGCCCACTGCTGGGCCCAATATCCTCTAGAACAGGCCCAGCCTCATTCACTGTAATGCAGAGCATGTCTGATCCAGTTGTTATGTGGTTGTGGTCTTTGTTGTTGTCTGTATTGACTTCAGCTCGTGTATGTTTTTGTGCTTGGCTCTGCCTCCTGCACACACACACATCACACACACACACACACACACACACACATACACACACACACACACACACACACACACACACACACACACACACACACACACACACACACACACACACACACAGCGTAAAAAGAGAGTGGAGGTCTAATTGTGGGGGGAAACTGGTAAGTTGTGTTGTGATTTTAACACAGCACATTTTTATGTTGCGTTTTGTTTTACAGAACTTCGGTTGTGGTGACTTTTCTTTCTCCATCATGGTTTCTCACTAATCTTGTTTTAGGGTCCAGACAATGAAACAAGGCTGTGGTAGAGACAAATGCTAGACAGAAAAGTATAAAGCTTTAATAGAAAAAGAAGTCCATTAACATTTCTCACATTCCTTCACTCATTTCCCCCCCTCTAGTTATGCACTTGTATTACATCTTGGCTGACTTCTCCTTAACTGGATATTATTTTATTTGGACTGGGGCCAGGTCTCAGGAGCAGCGGCTTTAGCTGTGTAAACAGCTGTCACCAGCAGGAGTCATAACTAATAGGTATCTGTAGACAGGGGTCACATGTAGTTTACATGTTTACCAGCTAATGGCCTTAGAGATGGTACTGCCTTGGTGCAGGAATGGGCAGTAGTGAAGTGTAATGGACAATGTGGGGCTGGTTATCATCAACAACAAGCACAAGAGCACACATGCATATGCATATGAAAAGTTGGAACTGTATAGTCTTAAAAACAGCTTACATTACTTTAAAGGTGGAGAGTTATTTTTGGAGAACAAGAGATTGCTTCTAAGGCATTTTTGTCCTGACTGTTTAGAGAAGAGGACTCCTGTGGTTGAGTTATTGCATAGCTCTTTGGCACATCCAGCACTTTGGAACATTGTTGTAACAGCAGCCAGTACATGACAACCAATTTGCTGCTCATTTGTAGCAGTAAACACTGTCGCGTGTAGGCACAAGACAGGTACATCTCCATGCATCAGTTGCTTCCCCGTAATGATACACTAAGAGACCTCATGCCACCCAGAGATTTTGGATGCACATCTGAGTTTTTTCAATCAAAAGTACCTTTTATCGCAACATCTAACACCTTTGTTAGATTCTAGCTCACCTGCATACCAAAGCTCGCTTTTTTTGTGGCAGCTGATTACGTTTCCACACTCAGGAGCACCTTTAGTACTTTTACTTAAAGGAAAATTGTTTTTCATTTTGGCCCGTGGAGTCCACTCATCCTTCATACTTTCTATTCAATTTTCTCTCAAAAGGCACTGTAGAAAAGAAAATGTGTACTCTTAAGGGCTGAGTGTGGCCTTTTGGTGCCAACACAAGCCGGTTCATGTTAAGAAGTCCGGGCATTGCCAGCTATTTGTGGTTAGTATGAGAATGTGAGGCCAGATGTGACCCAGACACCTGTTGGGACACAAGGTGGCTACTCTCATCTGGATACTGTATATCTGTCTACACAAACTGTAGATCACAGGCCTGTGTATGTGTGCTCCTGTACTCTCAAGTTAATAATCAAGACATTTAAAGACAACTGGAACAACATATTAACTGTTGGAAGCTTCAGTAGAAGAATGTCAGTATTATTCTAATATTCAACCCACAGTGATCAAATAATGGTGTGGCCATTTCTCTAGTAGGAAACAGCCTTCAGTTAGGTGAGAAAACAAGCAAAGTTGTCTTTTTTTCCCGTGAGAGACCTAATGTAGATATTGGATCCAACCCAGTTATTTTGGGGGGTTGGGGAGAAAAATAAGGCTTTGATGTTTAGGGTTGTTTTTTTTTTGTGGCAGGCACCATGTGTGAAAGTGAGACCAGGTCTTTGCCGTCTGTCCCCTGTTGTGCACTCCACTTTTGACCCTGGCGATCAACTCACATCTCCCCGTTGGCCTCGGCGGGCGAGCAGGGGTGTGAGGTTGTATCTTGTTAAAGGGTTAATGAGGTAGAACTCTGTAGCAGACGTTCCCGCCGTGCCTACTCGACATCGGTATGAAGGGAGATGGCTGTGGTCAGTTAGTCAGCATGGGTTAGCTTTTAGTAGCAAGTTCGTGTTTTTTCTCTCTTTTAATGTTGTTTTGTCTCCATCTTTAATGCTATGAGCTTTGTATTTGCCATCGATCACATGCCACTCAAACAGTATGACGTCTTCTACCTATTCCCATTCTGTTAATGAAATTTGAGTTTGTTTAAGTCGCGCTCTTTTGCTCATTCTAACTACCTGGTTCATCTGTTTCTTTCAATCAAACAAGAGATGCAAAACTAAGGAGGATTTTTGTCCTCAATGATCAGACACTGTGTGTTCATAAAGCAAATTTTATTAACTGCCTATAAGCTAAATCATGTGAGTTCTGGCGATCAGCAGTGAGTGGTGGAATGCAACTAAGTGTGTTTACTCTCTAATTTCTTTTTTTTGCTACTTCATCCTTCTACTCAACTACGCTTGAGAGGAAACATTTACCGTTAAATCCATTACATTCATTTACAATGTTTTACTGTATACATTCAACGACCAAAAATAGCTCCTACTCGACCAACTACAACATTATGCATTATTTCAGTATTATATAATAATGAAACTCTTACTAAACTGCCTATACTGCTGCATAATATTTATACTTTAGATACTTTAAATGTGTTTTGCTGGAATGACTTTCTTTTAAAAAAAATATTTGACTGTGCTAATTCAAAAGCAAAAATATTGTTTTTAACTGCTCTGGCACATTACATTACTAATTAATACTTACAATAAACATGAAAACTGTTGTGTAAGCATTGTTAATGCCAGCTTTTTTACTGGTTTAATGATCCATCCAGCTGTTTCTGCGTGCAGGATTTGGTTTATTTTTTTCAGCACTGTCAATCAGTGAAAGTCATAGTCATAATAGAAAGTCATAAAACACTGTGAACTATATTAACATTTTATAGTTCTTTTGTTAACAATCTGTTTTTGTGTAACACGTGAACAAAAGATGAGTATCTCCCATCTGGATTTGCAGCTACAGTATGTTGTGCTTTCTGGCAAGTGTGAAAAATCCTCATCCAATTCTGCTGTTTTTCAGATGTGAGAGCTGGAAGTCGGGATGAGTTTAGTCAAGGTGATGACAAATGGGGGAGGGAGGGTGAACACGGGTTAGGGTGGGGGAGACAGAGCAATGCTACATGGGGTGCAAATATGCCAAGCATGCCTGCTGACTTTACTGATCCTCGCCTGTGATGTCCCAGTTCTCCTCCAGCACCGAGGGAAACCCACGGCCAGGTCCCACCCAGCGGCATGTGTGTGTATGTGTGTGAGGTGTGGGTGTGTGTGTGTGAGTGAGTGAATTACTAGACTTCCAGCACGTTGAACTACAGGTGTGAAAATTAGGTGTGAGGTTTATGTGTGATAAATTACCAACATGTGGGCTAATCAGAGCCACTCCACCTTTTCCTCCACCCGCTCTGTTCTCTTTTCCCTTTTCTTCTTTCTATTTGGCGGAAAACACATTTCTTTCACAGCTTGAGTGGATTTGAGGGGGTGTAAATATTGAAATATTCAAAGTTCTAAACTTTGCCCTTTTTTTCGGGGCTCATTTCTAGTCTCGCACTGCTTGTACTTTGGGAAAAAACAGGGTGTTTCAAGGCACCTGAGCAGATTTAAATGAGATACAACAAAGACTGATCACAATCTTCACATCCATCTCTGTAATCTTTCCTCTGTCTCCTGAAGTGAGGCACACATTCCCCACAGATGAAAGGATTTCTTGGGATGAAAAACTTTCACTATAATATAAAATGTTTCAGCTAGTATGTTTACAAGTCCTCTTTTTCTCCATTTATTGGCTTTCTTGCTTTAATGTTGACTGCAGTCCTTTCATTTTGATGCCTGACCAGTGCAAAATGACCAGAAAAAAAACACCATATGCCATGTACCTGGTATCTTACCTCAAGACCTACAGCAGCAATATAGTCCAGATAAGCTTGACATAGAAATACATTTCATTCTTTCCTTCATTTTCGGGCACAAATTTTCACAATTTTTGGCTTCAGATGCAGATTATTTGAAATTCTTGAAAAATGTACTTTATTTCGCAAACACCTCATGGACAGTTTAACTAATCATTTCCAAATGTGGCATGCATCATCTCTGGACTCTCACGACTAAAAACTGTAAAACTATTTATTATCTATGTAGTTTTGCAGCTAAAGGCCAATGTGATTTTGGCACAAATTTACAAAGAGGCCATAATCTATTAAGTGCAATCTTCAGAAATCCTACAAATGTCATCATTTCATCACCTTACTTTCTTAGAAAGTTTTAAATTGACTAAATATAAGCCTAGTTGATACATGGTTGCTTGGAACATGCCAATTTCTATTTGCAGCTGTATTTTAATGATAAAGTACAGATCTTATATCCTGCTGTGTTCATAGTACCACGCTGTAGGTATGGTGTGAGTTGCTGAGAAACGGTGGGGATGAGTAGAAAATTACTTTGGCGTTTCACAGGAAACAACCTTTTTCTTTGAAAGAGTGAATAAAGATGGATGAGAGAGGAAGAGCTGGCAAGAAACATAAACCACATGCGTCTTCCAGTGCCTGCCCAGAGAGCGATAAAGTCCATCCTCGTGAGTCATCGACTCCATTCATGAGTGTCATAAAGTCCTCTTACACCTGCGCTGACCACTTTGCCACTTATAACCACTTTATAGCTATGCTTTTAATTGATAAAATACACCAAATAAACCCATAAATGCAGCACCACCAACGGTTATTTTTAAAAGTTTTAAAACTGTGTTTAAGAATGGTTTTTTCCTTCTCTGGAACACAAGTTTAACTTGATTAGAGGTTTGTATTGTTGTAGTGCATTGTTTAAGCTCTGTTGACTTTGACTGTGAACAGATATTCCGTTGTTTTCAAGGCCCAACTGAACTGTAAAACATTTTATGGGACCGCAAGCCACAGTGAAGACACGATGCTTTTACTTGACCACCACATCAACGTCATTCTCTCAGTTTTTTCCTCCTATGTGACCATAGAGCTTTCCATGGCGGTCACATGTCTGCTACGGCCAAGGGTTTAAGTGTCCATCAATGTGGCAGAAAGTGTTAAAAGACTGCAGCACATGCCGTGAGATCTGGTCAGCTAGGTCGCTTTTTATTTCTAATTTTTCAAACAGGAATTATGAGGTCTCTTTCACATCAGGGGATCCAGATGTGGGATTTGACCCAGGACATGGGATTTCAGTCATAATCCATCATAAAGATGTTAATAAGGAAGCGAACTAACCTAGGGAACTTCACTAGAACTGGAAAGAGTGCAGGGGTGAGAGCCATGATGAGTTTGGCTTGACAGATTGGTGAAAGGTGCAGAGAGCGTTTCCAGATTGACTAGAAAAAAACTGTCAATGTCTCTATCTGACTGGCTGCAGGTTCAGAAAACAGAACAGAGTGATTATCAATACACACTCTACAGCTTACATGTTCTGGAATGTTGATATATCAACTAAACTGAATTGATTACATTAGCTTAGCTTAGCATAAGGACTGGGAACAAGGGGAAATAGCTAGCCTGGCTCTGTCGAAATTGATAACAAAATCTTCCAACCAGCAATTCTGATTCGTGCTGATTAACACGTTATAAAATGTGTTTAATCTGTTCA
>JAVQJL010081564.1:0-17753 GCA_036024295.1 Nannoperca obscura | reverse complement strand
CACCATTATGCATCACAAGTGCATAGCAGGGCAAAATGTGTTTTACTGTGTGAGAATGAGTTTAGAGTTTTGCAAAGAGTCAATGAGATCTGCAAATTGTGTCTTACTAGGTGAAGATTATTTACGGTTCTGCCAAAAGAGAGATCGATTCCATAAATGGGTTCAGACCACTGAGCATTTGGTTTAGAGAATGGGGTTTAGTGTTTTAGCAATACAGAACAACTGTAACCAATATTTTATATCAACATGGATCACATGACTACTTGTATGTAAAAGGGGTTGCTCATACTGACGAAACCACAAAAAATTATCGCGTCTGCAGTTCCCCTCATCTCTAAGGAGAGTTTTAGCATCTTTAAGATAATTGTTTTGGTTTTCTGGATGCAATTTTAATGTTTTGGTTGACTCTCACCGCTTTCTTCAGTGTAATTTTTGGTTGCAGCAGGCATCTGTTTACAATTTACTGACAAAGTTAGTGACTAGCTGATGGTGCATTTAGCTGTTGAAGACCCTGGTATTTCCTTAAGGGATAGTGGAGACCAAAAACAGACCTAAAAGGAGAGTGAATATTGGACTTGCACTCTTCCCTCCAGTTCCAGTCACCTGACTTACCATGCCCACTCACTCAACTTCTTCCTATTCTCCATAATCAGCTCAGCAGTACATACACCAGTTCATTTCCACTAGTACTCTGGTAAAAGTTGCCTGCACTTTGGCTTTGAAGCCCCTTGCCCCTGCCTCTACCAGTTTGCCTGCCTACCAGCACCTGTATGTAAGCCTCACTTTGACAATTAATCACTGAACTCTACCACTCTCCCTGCGTTGTCTGCGTTTGTGTCCATACCTGATCCTTTCATCAAACTCTCTGCAAGAAATTAAGCATGTTTCCCAAAATATGCGCATACAAAAAAATAAACATGCAAATACAAATTATTCTTCAATTAATTGGTTATCCCTAAAGTGGATCACATCATTTTGTTGCGACTCAATTAAACATATATCTCCTACTGCCAAATCACTTTGAAGAAATCTGCATCACTAGAAGGACTTTCATTCATAACCACCTACTACTTAAAAGTGACAATACTATTCTTAAAGTCAGCCTAAGCAGCCTAGGCGTCCCTAAAGCCTGGTCAATTAAATAAGGCTGCAACAACTCATCTCCTCTTTGTTTTCTTGAGATCATTAAGCAGAGGTCAACTGAAGGTTAAATTAAAAGTTTTTCCAGTATTACAAACTGTTGTGATATGATGCATATTTATTACATTTGAGCATCTCCATCTGGTGTGGGTTTGAGAGAGTTTAGGCACAAAATCCAATTTGTATTTGTTGGGATACGGATCTACTCCGAAGCCTAGGAAGACATCTCTGTGCGAGCCCAGTTCAATGTTCATCTGAGTGAATTCACGTATCTCCATACATTACAGAGGTGTGGAGATTAGGTGCAGATTTATGTACAGTGCTCATTTGAATTTTGATTGCAATATGTTTGATTACATTTCATCTGGAGACAAACACAGTTTTATCATCTTATTTAGTACCAGTGATTGCATTGAGAGCCAACAGACTTTCATTTGAATATAAAACCAACCACCAACGAAGGTAGAAAACATGTAATACATCTTCCTTTAATATTGTACTAATGGAAACTTAAATCTTAAAAGGTTAAAAACATGAATGTATTGCCTTTGAAATGACCTCAAGAAACGCAGGAATGAATGGCCACTAACTCGCTCTTAGTTGTTTCAGCATGTCCTGCTCTTTCAGTAAATTATGTTTGACTAATAACAAATTGCCTGCAATTACTGGAAGTTGAGAAAGGTCATAGGCTTTTAGGGTTTTCCATTTGCATGATAAATTAATTCACTGACAGGAATGGTGCTGCATAACAGCAACACAACTCCTTCTCAGAGTGTTATGTTGCATCATTGTGACTGATGTGCTCCAGCTGTCCACTTTTACGGTAACCTCACTTTAAGAGTTGATCTGGCACAAACTCTGAGTGGAGTTGACCTGTGATTATAGGAGGCTGCAATGCTGTCTTGTTTCACACAACACCATCACTGGCAGCGTGAGAAGCTGTTAATCCTGTTTGCTCCAGCTCTGCTCCAGCAGTAGTGCAGTAAAATACTTTTACTTAAATACAAATGAGGTACTTGTAATTTATATTCTACTCCCTACAACAATTCAGAGGTTAAATTTTAATCCATTATATTTATTTGACAACTTATAGTTACTAGTTACATTGCAAATTAAGATTTTACATATTGAACATATGATGAGTTTATAATATATGACACATTGTTATAGATTAAACAAGCTGACACTGTATTCAATAGTTAAAATGAGCTGCAGGCTACAGGCTACAACAGTAGCTGTTCCTTACACAGTAATACAATCAGTTATTATAACCTGTTAATATATAAAGTAAACACTCAGAGCTGCAATTTTTCTTTCTTCTTTTTAACTTTAAGTACATTTTTCTAATAGTACTTACATACTTTTATTTACAATTTTAATACAGTACTGCAGTACATTGCAGTATTGCTGTATTTTTACTTGGATAAAGTATCAGAAGGCTGTGCTTTAGACTTCCTTAGATTCTTAACTTACATTTTAATTTACATTCTCATAACATGTTACACTCTTGCAAGGTTACTGTCACAACTTTATCCAGATCTTAGTTTTTGTTCAGTTGTTGGCTTTGTATTTCCTCTGCCATCTACTAACTCTAATGTCATTCCAGATCCAGACACTTCCTCCATTGCCACTTTTCCCCTCACCTGCCCTTCTCTGCCTACTTTTTCACCGGCCTGGCAGTGTACATACAGGTTCCTTTACACACATTTCTCTTCATTTTTTCAGCTTGATTCGACCTGGTGAACTATTTCTTGACCCATGGATTTATGATGTTCTACCTGACCCCCATCTGGTTAGGTTTGTTTTTGACTGTCTTCCTGGTTTGGGCCCTTGCCTGCTATTGACTCTTAGTAAATGTGAACTCTTATCTTACTCTGACTGTCTTTGTGTGGTGCTTTTTGGTTCAAACTTGCTGCTGAAACAGTATCACTTGTAAAAAGCATATAATTAATTATTCTCACAGCATTACCATGGCCAATTAAAGAAGATTATGATGGGGTGTGCAGCAGAATTGCTCCCTGAGATGGATGAAAACTGAAATGTTTAGAGAGAAGGCCCTAAAGGAAAAAGAGTCATATTCGAGGCTTTTTTTTATTCATCCAGTTCAGTAATTTGATGTTCTGAACAGGAAACAGTTTAAACTGCTTGTTGCATGAAATGGACAATTGACAGAGTATGTGCGTCACTCCTGCTATTTATGGCATTTCAGAGACTATAATCACTCTAACATTTCAGACTATCAAGACAGGAAGCTGGAAATCAACAGTTTGATTCAAGAAGCAGCTGGAATACACACACGAAAGCAAACCACACTGCACTGTGAAAATGCTGCCCTCGCCCTCTAATATACAGGGTTTCAAAAGCAATCAGTGGTAGAGCAGCAGTATAGTCAATTATTTATGCCTTGATTGATTAGATTTCTTCATATGCTTAAAGTCATGAGGGGTAAGGTGTTAATACAAACATCAGTTTATAAATCTGATTTTTTTCAAACATATTTAGATTAATCTGATTACTCTTAATTTCTTAAAAAATGTCTAATTTGCTTTGTCTAATTTCATTTATTTAAACACAAGCTATTATTGAGCAGACATCTGCCTCCCCAACCACTCTGCGACACTCCATCTCAGATAAGTGACATGACACAACAATAGAGCAACAGAACTCATAAACACAGAATGCCTTATTTATCAAATATCATCAGCAATCATATCTGTATCATGCAGAATTATTACAATAAATGTGCTTAAAGGACAGATATTAATATTCTATAATTTTATTTTCAACAAATCTCATAAAAACAATTTGAAACTGCCGGCTACAGACAAACGCAGTATTTAATAAATATTGCGTTCAAATGTAGTATGCAGTATGAAACCACGAAATCTATTTAATTTTGCAGCATGCTACACCAGGCTTAGCTGGATTTGAAAAGCAGAAGTAAACAGGACGTCTAACAGCAAGCCACCGCAAAAGCATCCTCTTAAGCTCTGAAAATGAAAAGTAAAACATGTAGCCTCGTGAAATTCTGTTTGTACATGATTAAATTAGAATATACATATAAATGGTACTTCGATTCCTAACCCTAACCAGTCAGCACTGCTAGTATAGTAGAGAGCCAGAGTGTTAGTCTGTTCCTCTGTACTTCCTGTCTTCCCCAGCCTGTCTGTGGCTCTCCAAGACCATTAGATCCTACTGAAGATGTAAATCTTTAAAAATGGGTCTCGACTTTTTGCTTGAATGAGTATTTACAGCATGGGAATAGACCCAAATAATCCTACTGTGCCCGTGTTCATTGTAATGAAGAAGCATGTCACCAAATGCAACTGTGTGGCTCACTGATGTGTATTTGGGTGACTATAGAGGTCTATGGCATTGAAAAATAAGCTATACAGATAATACTTGTTAGTATGGTTTTAATCATTGTATTGGATTTGTTCACAATAAGAAAAATATAAAATATTACCAGGCCTATCCTTTAATTAATCAAATACATCTCGATTCACCAAACTGCAGGAAAACATTATGTATGATTTTTGCTTAAATATATTCCATGTAACACTTGAAAAAGTCAGAGTGATGGAGTCACTGAGCAAAGTGTGCTCTACAGCTGGAATGGACCATGAAAGAGAGGTTCACAAAAGGTTTGCATCAGGGTTCAGAAATGTCTGTGTGTTATTTCTGAGCACTTTTGGAACTTCTTGTCCATGTTGGCTTAAAATTCTAGATTTTAAGTTAATTCTTGAACTTCCTGTTAAACAACTGACAAAACGATCTCACCTCAAGATCCTGCTAGTCTATTTAGTTGTGTTATCAGTGATTTTAACCATGAGGAAGAAATGGCCATCATACAAAAATAACTGTTTATTCATTATGTATTTATATTAAGAAGGGAAGCCGCTATAGAGGAACCACAGACGTACATCTCCTGACAAGAGACTGCGGCAGAAACTGAAAATTAGAAGGAAAAACAATTACATGAAAATGTTTCAATCATTCATTCCTCTCAGACTCCCTCATCCCACACACATCATATACAGGCGCTGACACATCTCCATCTTGGCACAAGCATTTACATGATTGCACTCCTCAGACTCGACACAGATCAATGCAAGGTTCAAACAGGGACTATAAATAGAAATGATGACCACCCATTCATTGTATGGTTAAAATAATCTTGTCATGGGGACCCTTAAAGAGCAACTGGTACTTGAACATGAAGACATGGCAGCCCCCACTAACTCTAAGGCTTCAGTATAACAATGCTGTAGTCTTGAGAGGAGAGTAACTAGCCCCCACACACAGACACAGACACAGATGCAGACACGCATACACAGTCCACCCACACCATCTCTGTTCACTGTGAATGTGGCCTCTGGCTTCAGTCATGAACTGAAGCTTGAGTGGGATGAGACCTACTGTCCTTGTGTGGGTAAACTTGCTCTGAAATATTCTCAACAAAACACATAAAAGACAGGTTAGATGGGGAGAGGATGAAGAGAAAAGGTTGGGAGGAGTACCGACACTCAGTTTTTCCATGAAGGTCCTATGACCTACTCCTCAAGGTTTCCTTTAATGTGAAGTGCACAGGGCTGACTGATCCCCAACTCCCAAAACAGTTAGACTTTAATCAAACCTATCCAGTCACAGTTCTTAGAGTGATGCATCACACTTGCACTCATTCACATAGATACTGTATATAGCATTGCTGTTGATCTGTTGCTGTATACTGTATGCCCATATACAGTATGTTTCCAGGTGCTTCTTAATGGCATGTTTGTTCAGCAGGTTTCTTGAAAGATCTTAAGCTCTCCAAATCACTGACTGAATACTTCTTCTAGCTTTTATTTCCCCTCCCATATCCCATTTTTTAAAATCTTGAAACAATCAAATTAAACCAGGGAAGAAACATATAATCAAATTACATACATCCTTTAGACTATACTACATCCCACAGATGCTATTCAAAGGAATTTGTATACACATACAGTATACTGAATACACAAATGACAAATTGTTTCTACAATGCATAGTATATTGTATGGCATTATATTAGAATTGTATTTTACTTTGAATATACTGTATTTGATAATGTACAGAGAAAAACTGTTTCTACATTTAATGCTCTTTTTGATTTTGCCTTTACCTATAGCACTTGTGATTCATCTCCAGCCCTTGCAAGTTTGATGAGACATCTTGTTGTTATCGATCATGGTTCTATGCACTTTATGTAAAGCTCTTATTTGGAAGTCGCTTTGGATAAAAGCGTCTGCTAAATGTCTAAATGTAATGTAATGTAATGTAATGTACACTAAAACAAATTCTCTTAAAAAGACATACTGGAGGACACACATTATACAACTCAGACAACACATGATATGCTTATCATGCTCAATAAGCCCATTTTGGTCCAATAAAGATAGTTGCTGGCCATTCACAACAAAAGAAACATGCTTAAGTCTTCTTGCAATAGGTTAATCTCTTGTAGGGAAACTGCGATAGCTTATCATACCACATTGGTAGGATAAGTCAATATACATCAAGCCAAACAAACAGAATTAAAATGCACAAGGCATACAAGATGAAGCTAACCTGCCATCAGAAAAAATACATTGTATGGTACCCTTTCCTGTTTTAATACCATGACATTTCTCAATCTTTATTTTGGACAGAGGATCACAATGTTGTGATCAACTGACACCACCACATTTAATGAAAGTAAATGTGAGTTTGTCCAGGTCAGAACTCTTAACAGCAAGCTGCAAAGACATAAACACATTTCTATTCTAGAGCCATCACCATGAAGATATCTGTTTGCAGCTTGTTTTTAGCTTGGATCTGCAGGTATAGGTTGGAGTGTTTAATTACAATGGCTTATGCGTAATATTATAGCATTGTTTTGAACATTTATATAGATTGTATAACTTGCCCGGTGTGTTTTGCTGATTTCATCCATTGCATGCATTGGGTGAGAGGGGAGATACATCCTGGACAGGTCACCAGTTCAACACAAGGCTACAATAAAGACACTGAATTGACAAAAAAAAGAAATAAAAAAATTGACACTGAAAATCATTAAATGACATATGTAACTACCCTGTTTAGCATTTGGAATATATTTTTCCACACATTGAAACTGCAGAGCCACATATGATGGATGGCGTACTAGTGAAAGTACAACATATTCCTTTGTACCTATATTCATCTGTATTTCATCTTTGTCTGTACTGATCCTGCATTTCTCTATTCCTCTTTTCATATGGTGATAGAAACCAAGCTTTCTGATAATGCTGTCTGATTTTCTGAACTCTTGAATAAGATGTTAGTCCCATGCCAATCCTACATGCTGTGGCAGTCAAAGTATGAGGGACTGAGGCTCTCCGGAGCCAGAGGTGAGAGGTTTCTATGCAATTAATCAAAAGGTTTGGTTAAGACGGTGAAGCGTGACCTACATTATTCAAATAAAGCCAGTTTTTTTATAGCACTCATGTAACAATTGTTCTTGTCATGTGACAGTTGTAATAATGCCAATCATCATTTCACAATAGTGGACATGCTTATCTGTCATCAGAGGAGAGCTCCATAAACACTAAGTGGATGGAAAGAATCTGAGGGCAAGAATCATCAACCCGTTAACTCAGCAGCTGTTAGGTGGGTTGTTTCTGTAAGGGATGCAGGCTGGCCAGTACTTTAGGCCCACTGATTACTGTGTTTCTGCTCAACGGTGCTTTCCAACATCAGGTTGAGGCCTCTGCACACATGTGACCCATTCAACGGTGACTGGAAAGCTTTGCAAGTGGTGCTGTCAACACCAGGACATAAATAAAGCTAAAGATAGGGTGATGTGGCTTCAGCCCAGGTTTCTGGTCAGCCAAATGCTTTTTATAGAAACACTCTGATTTATAAAAGGCTAACAGGGACTATTTTTGACCCAGTGGGCTTGGGGGATAGGGATCTTGGAAACTTGTGACGTTTCTGGGTGCATGACTGACCCCTCTGACTTGAATGTGTTGGCGGTGGTTGGTTGTGGGAGTTGTAGCAGATAGCAGTTTCGGGATGTATCACACTGGCCAAAGGCCTGTGATGTTTTGGAGACAATCCAGAGAGAGACAAAGAGATGATCACATGGGTCTATCCCAGTCAGACCCATTCACTTATCAGATCACTCTTTTAATTGGTCTGTCTGGGGATGGTATTTAAGTTAAGCTTCGATTCACTCTGCCTCACTTGAATTAACTGTAAGTACTTAAGTATTGTATATACCTGAGCTCATTCATCATTACCATCTATTGGTAGATTGTTGGCAAAGTCAAACACTGTGTTTGTCTGTGGCTTGGTTGGTCCACCACTTTTGGTTCCAGACTGAAATATCTCCAGTATTGGATGGATTGCCATGACATATTGTACATTCATGATCCTGAGAGGATAAATCCTATTGACTTCAGTGATCCTCTGACTTTTTCTCTAGCACCACCATGAGGATGACATTTGTAGTTTTGAGTAAAATATGTCAACAACTCTTGGATGGCTTCTTAAATTTGGCACAGATTTCCATGCCTCAGGATGACTTGTAAAAACTTTGATGATCCTTTAACTTAATCTAATGCCATCCTCAAGTCAAAATTTCAAATTGCCCAATACATTGGTTTATGACCAAATACAATTACATGGCTGTAGACTCTTAGTCTTGTCACTGAGTAGGTCATACTTATGAAAACATGATGTCTAATAATCAACAGTCATTCAAAACAAATAGTTATAATTATAAATAATAGTGGAACCTTGTATAAGCTAAGAATGGCATTATAATGAAGTTTATATGGTGCCAAAAAAAAGATGTCTCTAAAGTGCATCATGTCACTACTTAATACTGGAAAATGGTTTGGTCTATTAGTAATTCACACCCAGGAAATGACACCAATAAAGCAAAGTATTGTGTAGAGCCAATTTTAACTCATGTTTATTTTAAAAATGTGCTTCTGTGACTGCTGGTTTGCATCAGCTCTAGTCAATCTTGGCTGAAATAGCTCTGAATGTAAATCTCTGATTCTTAAATCTAATGGAGTTAGTTTTACAGATCTACAAGCCAAATGTATCTGACACTGACTTTAAACAGACGTGTATGAAATAAATAGGGGTTGACTGAGCCGTGATGCAGCACCGACTGTGTGTGTTGCTATAGACACTCCGTGCAAACAGTGGATGTTGGATTGACTTTAAGGGTAACTGAGTAAAGTCAGCTGAGTTCTGTGAAGACCATGTAGGTGTTTGTTGCTCACTCAGAATATGGCATGGCTCACTGCTGGGCAACCCCACAACGTCAAGATCAGGTGCCAGGGGTCAGGGTGTAACTGTCACCATCTCAGTCAACATTTACTGCAGGTATACCAAGTATCTAAGACCAAAAATCAAATTCCAAGGCAAGAGGAAGCTTTTCTGAAAAAACGATCCATATATCAAAGCTTTTTAGTATATTAGTTGACAGCCAAGTATAGAATTACAGATCACGACCTCTCTCCCATGACAGCACAGCTCTGTTTTCTTTAATTATCATAACAAACCACCAACAGAGTGCCCAAGATCGGGAACCTCATGTATTCTCTTCTGCTGTGATTTATAATCCACTCTGTGAACCAAGGCTACTGCCCGACAACCTTAATGTTACGTGGTGTACAAATACAACCCATAAAAGGTGTATATCATTTGGCAAGTTGTTAAACCCCAACCCTGAACCTGGGTGAAGGCCAAACATCAGGAAAGACGGGTGGTGGTAGTGATGTGTGTGTGTGGTTGGTTTGTCTGGAATAAGTTGGAGATCACAGACCTGTCCACTGAAGGTCCATGCAAAATGGATAACATGCTGCTAAATAAAGCTCCCTAATGAATACAGAAACACACACGTGTCACCAGAGTGGTCTTTAGGAGAAAGAAGCGTCAGATATTTTTGCAGTATGGTTTGATTTTCTGACAGGGTGATGGCGATGAATCACTGGCTCATAGACAAGTAGGGGAGATATGAGCTGGCCAAGCATTTGTGTTGTACATGTGCTGTTTGTATCCATGGCAACTGCAACGCAGCCATGCCCCCCCGATTGCCAGATAGAGTCACTGTCCTGGACAATATTGAGAAGCTTAAAAAGATTTAGGAGTGGAGCATCCTGTTTTCAGCTTTACTGCGGAAACAGAAGAAGTGACTCAGTGTGAGTAAACTGTGGCGTCATAAAAATTATGAGATTAGGAGGTTAGATACAGATGAGTGTGGTTTAGTGAAACATGCAGTTTGAGCCTTTACAGCTTCATGAATGTCAAACGTATTAGGTTTTATTCATATTAAAGTTATTTATCAGCAAATCAATCATTGTGTAAAGATTAAATGAGATAATTAAACTTCACTTAAAGGGGCTCTGCAGCCTTTTAGATTTGTCCCTCTAAGCTTAAAGGATTCAAAAGAAACAAATTACAGACAGACTGGTCAAGCAGCAGAGGCCAGGATATTATGACTTTTAGTCCTTAGTTTGGGCCAAACTCCAAAAATACTGGATATTTAGCATTTAATGTGAATCCTCATTTGCCTCATCTTTCATGATATACTTCATGGCCTCAGCAGTGGTGAAATATAAATAAGTACATTGACTCAAGTACATTTTTTAAAGTACATTTAGAGGTATTTGTACTTAACGTAAGTACTTCCAGCAGCTTTTTCCGCTGCTCGTTTGTCCTGTTGGTTTGTATTTCACAAGTTGCTCAGATGTTGCTGTGTCTGGGAAAAATCACTACAACAAGAAAGTAGATATCCTGATGCTAAAAATATATGTGACTGACTCTATTTCTGAGGCCTGACTGTAATATCTTATTACATGGCACATCGATTGTGGCTGAGGATGATGTGCCCGCTCAGGTATTCTCAGTCTCAATAAAGCTCCCTGATGCTATTTTGGAGGGATTATTTGAGAATATGTGTTAAATATACTTCACACACACCCACTTTCATTCTTTATTCATCAGTCTGCAAACTGAGTTTTTCTACAGCCATCAGCATTTACATGGAAATGAAACCAGACTGGGTAATGCAACCTCTTGATTCAAACACAGACAAATGCAAGGTCAAGTGTTACTGATAGCAAAACTGTCTGTCTCCTTGGATGAAAGATATCTTTCAACTGTAGTCAGCTATTATTTAGTTTCCACATGAAGCCATTTCCCTGTGTCCCAGACACAGACAAACCTTTGTCTGAGGTTTATTCCTTACTAAAATGTAATCCTTTTGTTGGTAAAAGGCAAACCAGAGTTCAGACTGCATGTGATACAAAAGACAGTAGATGCTGCCACCTGAAGGAAGCTTAACGCATTGTGTTAATGACACAAGAAGTGTAATTTTTTTTATGTGTTTGAACTGTAATTTAATCAATTGTATCTTATTCTGTTTTATGTACATGTACATGTAAATCTGTATTCTGTGGCTTCCTTGATTTAAACCTGGGCCGTTTTTAAAAACTCAATCTGGTTCAAAGTGATTCACTTTTACCTTTTCCTTATCACAACCACACCTGATTTTGCTGATTTTTAATCTCTTGCTTTTAATTAAGTAAACTAATATCATACATATATACATATAGCATTCATCGTCAGGTAAATCTATTCCAAATACTACAAGAATACACAAACTAGGTTATTGGTTTGCAAATAGACCTCCGTCTTGCCATCTGCTGGACAGATGTTGTCATTACATGGTACATGCTAGAAGAACGAGTTAAAAAAAGACGTTCACATAATACTTAAAAAACTTCCCACTGTCAAAACAGAAACACAATAAACATTCTGATTTCATTACCTAAATGGTCATTTTAAAACCACAAGCAATATTAAATTAATCTATAATCCTGATACAGTATAGTATATTTGTTGCATCCTCACCAATTATACTCTCTGAACTATCTTTAACATTATTTTGATTTTTGGTGTCCAGTCCTTTAGTTTGGGATATGCATGTAGCCTTGATTTAAAGGTACACTTTCATTATCAAATCCAAATCCCAACATGAATTAAAAATTGTCAAAATATGATAACATTAGCATATAAATTCAGAGAAGGTTGTTTGTGTGTCTCTGGATGAACAGAGAAGGGTTCCTCCCACAGTATATTTGTATGATGGCCTAATGTCAGGAAGGTCATAAGTATAAGAGAATCAACTCTTAATACTGGATATGATACATATTTGAATGAAGTATGAATGCTTCTAAGAATAGGAGCAGACAGGTGTAACAGCCACCCTCCACCATCCATATTACAGCCATATCCATGGACATTTATTAAAGTATTAGTTTGCAGATAACATTAACTACAAACACTCTACAGTGCTGAATTTAAATGGAAAATAAAACTTGTTTAATGAACACAGTTGGTAAATAATTGACTATGATCACAGTCGATGTTCCTTCTCTCTGTCCCTCAGCCCTCTAGGCTACAACCTGGCTACTAATTACCTTAAATCCAGTATTGCTACTTCTGATCAGCGAGAGTGAGTTTAAACATTTGCTCCTTTGTCAAAAACACATTCTAGATACCAGGTACAAGGTTCACTTAAAGCAATTTAAATGAAAGAAAGTGAACAAAGCATTTTGGTAAGAGAAATTGCCAACTATATTTCATAAATGTAAATGTCTGCTTGTACTCTACTGTTGACAACTTGCTGCTTGCCATTTGTTTGGTTTTGAAAGACAGATAACCCCTACAAAATTCAAGACCATAAATGTTTGGTAGCGGTGTTCGGTTGGTAAAGCAAAAGCTAGAATATCCCTAAATATCAAGTACAAAGAGACTCGTATTTATGTATATGTAAATGTTGTCTATGAATCAGATTGGACCCCTTCCAATGGAAAAAAGACAGTAAAGCAAAGTATTTTAGAATTGTATTTAATTCAGCAAATATGTCAAGATTTCGAATGCATTACAAAAATATTCAAACCACCCATAAATTACCATTTTAACGTTCCTTCACATCAACAACATAAAACAGTCATGTATGTGCTTTGTTGTATGGAAACAAAATAAGCTTATCCCTGTTATACCTCTGTATTAGTCAAATCCAAGTCCATCTAAATAAGGAGCAGCTTTACACAAAGCTGCCATAACTCACCCAAGTGAGACACCAGGGCTTCTGGCAGGCATTTACATGCTGGACCATTTTGTGCAGCTTCAGAGGGGAACAGTTAATAACTGTGCGCATTACCTCCTGCATAGCAGAAACACCAGATGAGGAAATGTGACACTTAGGAAGGATGCAGTTCCATCTCTGAATAATTTTTTTTTTTTTTAAAGATTCAGAGTTTGATTGAAATATTGAATTCATTGGGTCCTTGTAAGGGCTGCTGGAATTTAATAAATTCTGATTAAGAAATAATTGTGAACACAGGTTTTTGTTAAATCTGCATAGCATACTAAAAATAATAAATCACCCTGCTGAGGGCAAATATTTCAGTCTCTTGAGTTCTAAAGGTCCTGAGACTTTCATGCCCTCAGTCAAGGCCAAAACGAGCAGTTTAAGCAAACCCAGCACTAATCCAACCCCACCTCCAGTTGGGATTGTTGGACTGGAAGGGATCTATGGCCACAAGGACTGGGAATCCACCAGCAATAGGCCGGCTCATTGGGGGATCAATCGGGATCAGTATCGAGGCCAAGGCCAAAAATCTGCAGACGGCAGAGTGGTGTGATAACAGTCTGCAAACAGCAACATAACGCACTAATAAATAGACTTACCAGTTACATATAGTAGCACCTTACAAGAGCTTGTTGCTAGCTGATGTAGCACCTTGTAACCTCAGCAACACCCGTTATCCTTGGAGCTATAGAAGTACAATACACATCCAACCTTTGAATCTGCAATAACGTTATAGCTAATATCACCAAGTAGTGCATAGTAGTCAAATATTATATATAAATATATAATTTTATTATGTTGCTTCATAACATCCCTATTATTTTCCTTCATTCTTAAACTGATTCCTTCCTCTGCCATTGAGGCTTCTGACCAGTAGAGGGAAACATGCATCTCAATGTGCTGGTAGTGATGAGAATAACTCCTTGAATGTTTTCCTTCTGTACAATGTAAAAATCTGAAATCCTCAGGACAAGCTACAATGAGGTCAAAACATACACACAGATTAATGCATTCGCTGTTGTCTATTAGAGCTTCCGTTATCTACGACTTCAGAGCTTGAGGTCACGTTAATTGGAGGAACGCACTTCCCTGCCTTTGAGAGGCTGAGGAGGCCTGAAGTTGTTTTCCATGCGTATCCTCTGATCCTCTTCCTCTCCAGTGAACAAAAGCATTCTAAACTTGCCCAGCTGCATTGAGAGAGAAAGGGAGACAGAATTTTTCTTTAATATTTTTGCTTAGAAATTGATTTGTTTGTAAAACAGGTTCTGTGTACAACCTTTGCCCCACACTAGACACTAGACACGTTAAAAGGATAAGACTGGATGTGATATTCTGTATGTTCTTGTCAACAAATCCTGATTAAAGACTAAAACCAGTGATACATTAGTCCGTGAATTCCCTACACCCAAAGCACATGTATGCCTACTGAGGATGTAATTCATTAAAAGAAAGAGAAAACAAATTCATGCATTCATTTTTTAGGCCAAATAATTTCATGAAATAGCTGGGCACTGTAGTTTTTAACATTACTCAAACAAGATAGTTATAGTTCAGTATTTGTTGTCAAGACAAAGATTGAATATTACCAGACTTACTCTTTAACTCATGTCATTTCCAAAGCTTAATACTACCCCACCCTCTTTTTTGCCATTTCCCCTCTAGCTCTATGTCTACCATTATGTGGGGAAATGAAAAACAAAATAATACTCCGTTATATAAGAGCTTTTCCCTGCTGGGTCTCCATGCAAGCATTTTTCAATTAAAGCCCTGAACCCATCGAGTCATCCATCCATCAGGATAATAAGCTGGAGGGGATCAAAGGCTTGAGGCCTGGAGTCGTAGGTTGTGAGGCCAGTCATCTAGCTTACACCTCTCCCCCAGCTATGCCATAAACATGAGTCTACAGACAGATTATTCACGACTACACCAGAGGTGCCGCCATCACTAAAACTCCTGACACCTCCCGTACAGTCCTGGAGTTAAAAATGGGGAACTAGACTAGCAAAGATCAACAAAGTATAAGAGTATAATCCAGAGACTGGCATCAGTCGCCACAGGGCCAGCTCACAGGGGGACCTGGAAGGCATGTGCTGCAGACATCCAGTTAGTCAGCTTAACTTGTCAACAACCTGGGGTTATCAGACCTAAACTTTCTGATTAAATTCAGTCCTAAGATGGGTGGATAAAAATAAGTCAACCCTAAAACATGGCATCCCCCATGAAGATGGCCTGGCTGGCCTTGTTATTTCTAATACAGGATGAACATCACTATAACGTTTACCCTTGGGCTGTTTTCAACACACACCTGTTTTTCAGACACTACGATTGGCTCCTTCAGGACGATCCAGGTGACGCTCTCATGGAGAGGGGGTGTGGTCAGTGATCCCAGATAGGTCCAATAGTGGAGGCTGCTGGGTAGGAGGCACTTGGGGTTGAAACCTTTGAAATCTGTGACAGTAGCCTGTAATGGAAATACAAGGACAGCAGCTTTTATATTATGGACCAATGCATAAACCACATAAAACGTTAAATGTAATGCAATCCAATAACAAATAACTGTATTCACCTTAAACTTCACCATGTACAAAGCGTCTGTTATCACATGGAGCCATCTGTGGTCATCACCTGTCTTATAAAACAGACAAGATTAATTTGATTTGTGAGTTCGAGGGAATCCATAGCAAATATTTTTATATTTACACTTTGTATAATTTACAACATCTCACAAATCATTTTTGTTGAAGCCGGCACCTAACAGAAACATACTGATGAAGAGAGCAATTACTCTAAATAGCTGCCATTTTCATGACAACATTTCATGTTTATACACTGCTACACTAATACAAAAAAGTAAACAGGGGCACAGGGATAGAAAATGGGATTGCACTTAAGAGAAACATCTTACATCTAAAAAGATGCCAAGGACAGCGAGGCCATCGGGAGCTGTTGCTGCCTCCCCAAATGTCTTGTATTTGACAGCATTCCAGTGTACTAGATGAAGCTAGAGGTGGCAGAAGAAGAAAAACGTGAATAAAACTCAGCTTTTATAGTTAAATAAATTAGTCATGCGTACTACATTATAGCCAGATATGCCAGAACTGAAATTCAGTATTTTCAGTAAATTCACATATCTACATCCTGTTCTTAGCCATACAATGCATATTATTGTTATTATCAATAGTAGTAGGATAGAATGTAGGAATCAAATACCAATGTTACTCAAATACTGTATGTAGAAACATTTTATTGGGACATTCAACTGGTCTAAAAAGAAAGTTTGCCCCCAATAGTCATAGACACAGATGTAAAATGCCAGTTATGTTTAGCATCAAAGCCATATTCTGATTTAATTTAATTTTATTTCATTTCATTTCAAAATACGTTACCACATATACCTCAATACACACCTTGGCAAACATTTGGTTATTCTGTGTTTGGGTAATTAGACACTGACATACTAGAAGTTTTCAGATCCCAGACACTGACCTCCGATGCATAGCTATTTCCTGCAACAGTGTGCTCGGAGCCATGGCAACCCTTTCCGCCCCAGTGAAAGTGAAACTGTTTCAGTCTGTAGGGGTTGTCAAGAGGGCCTCCCTGGATCACTGAAGAGGATGAGAGATGAAAAAATAAAACAACAACAACAAGGTTTGCCGTTTGCCATTCACACACACAGTTATTTTCTGTGGGTGGTAGGCTTTCCAGTAGAACGATGCACAGAGCATCCTGTGTGTAGCATCATCCAAAAAGCTTGGACATACACATATACACACACACACACACACACACACACACACACACACACACACCAGGCTGGGTAACACTAAGCACAGCCTGTGTACAGCCTGCTTTACAAACAGATCTATAATTGGAGCTCCCTGGCAGCTAGACACATATAACCAATCCTTTGCTAAATAAATCAAGAGTAGAGCTATATTTAGGTTAACTAGCTTAACTTTCAGTTCCATTGGACATCGAGGATTACTTGGAACTTTAATTTATGTCATAATGACATTCAGCCTATCAGGATTGTACAGACTGTTTTCAGAGCCTATGGCTTGCAATGCTGGGTATAAATGGCAATCGTTTTTGATTGTTATTCACTGTGATGCTGCTGACATCCTTCTAACAAACAGGCTAGGTCAGATTAGCTAGGCATGAGTGGCAAAAAGACCAAAAGGCCATTTCTTTCTTCTCATATCTTGTCCATTTTACAATATAGATGTAGGATAACCACAAAAACAATGGAAACCCTGTGTGTGTGTGTGTATATATATATATATATATATATATATATATATATATATATATACATACACACTACCGTTCAAAAGATTGGGGTCACCCAAACAATTTTGTGTTTTCCATGAAAAGTCACACTTATTCACCACCATACGTTGTGAAATGAATAGAAAATAGAGTCAAGACATTGACAAGGTTAGAAATAATGATT
>JAVQJL010081562.1:0-46237 GCA_036024295.1 Nannoperca obscura | reverse complement strand
GAGGGTCCCTGTGCTGTGGAAGACTTCCTGCCTAGTTCCTGTTCCAAGACTCCACGCCCCAGTGGAGCCAAGGTCTACAGACCTGTGGCACTGACCTCCCACATCATGAAGGCCCTGGAAAGACTCGTCCTGGAGCAGCTCCGGCCTCTGGTCCAAACATATTCGGACCCTCTACATTCTGCACCCTCTATTTTCTACTGTTTATTATTATTTTTTCAATAACTTTATTGAGCAGTGTAACTGTATCAAAAAGCAATTTCCCTTCTAGGATTAATAAAGTATTTCTGATTCTACTCAATACTGAGCAAAGGGTCTAAATACTTATGACCATGTGATATTTCAATTTTTCTTTTTTAATTTGCAAAAATTTCTACATTTGTTTTTTTTCTGTCAAGATGGGTTGCTGAGTGTACATTAATGAGAAATAAAATGAACTTTTTCGATTTTAGCAAATGGCTGCAATAAAAGAGTGAAAAATTTAAAGGGGTCTGAATACTTTATACTACTTGGTATTACTTTAATACTGTGTGTGTGTGTATGTAAATAAAAACAGTCTTGTCTCCACTACATTACTTTTATATATGACATAATAATTGCTTTTCCCATTACGTTCTGATGACAAATGTAATTGCTGTCTGGACAATGATCAGAGGGAAGGGTTTTATAGTAAATGAAGTGATGCATTTATCTACATTTCTTCATTATGTTGCTAGAAACCGTTATCTGGTCAGCATTACATCCAAACAAATTAGTTGTGCATAATCATAATTTCTTGGAGACCTGGTTGATTTTAAGCCGCTTTTGTTCACAGGTGCAAAATGTGGGAGGAGTGATTAGAATTGTTTTATTATTTTTACATACAAACTTTTGATTTACCAATGACAGATTTTTTTGTGACTATGACTAATATAACTATGAGGATATTTAACTAACATTCCCTCATTCTTGCGGGAATCAGGTCTGTAAGTGTCGTCTCTTCAACAAGTTCAGCAGCAGAAAACTCTTTTGCACTCCCAAACTTTCCAGGCATCAGATAACTCAGGCAGGTTAGACGACAGGAAGGAACATTGGTTTTAATGTTCTGCTTTGATACTTGACTGGACATGAGGCTGTTGACTAAAGATTGTGAAAAGCCTTCATGGAGCTCTAACAAATCTTTGCATTATTAAGATTATTACTGACGACCAGACACTAGATACTTTAATATAAATGGCAAACTTCCAAACTTGGTCAATAACAGTCACCATCACTATCAATGCTTTGATTCTTCAGGTACCAATAACAATGTGGATATAAGCGTATAAAAGTGCTGATAAAAATCTGACAGTAATGATTAACCTGGTTTATTTCATTCGTTAGCTTCACAAAAGCATTAAACATCAAACATTGACAAAATAGGGAATCTTCTTTATGCCAAACAAATGCATTTACACACTAACAGTTTGGGTTCACTAATTCTCAAATATGGCAAATGTATAAAGCGGTAAAGAAACTTAATATAACTAACATATGCTGTAATGGCCTAATGTAAGCATAAAACAGATATGCCTACCCCAAAGCATGTTGTATATCTATACTTCTCAACTATTATTTCGAATTTATGATATCAAAGGTCAAAAGGACAGTAAAATGTAGAAACAATAATCCTGGAAGTAGAGGCAAAGCTCCAGGAGGGTCATCTGATTACAAAAACACTGCCTCAATTGCCAGTGATTTTGCATGTTTTAGCCCATTAACTTCACTAATGTTGACCAAGTGTTTTGCTTTTAGTCCATTTCACGAGAGCGTGTAGAATAATGTTTAGAGATCATTTTGAAACGGCAGGAGGAGGATTCTTGGTTTAGAATATATTTTATATTAAATGGAAATGCCACTGTGGGTCAGCAGCACCATGACTGACAAAAGACTGAACATCTGCACATTGAAAGAAAGAAAGGATGGATCAATGAATGAATGAGTACCAGTGTGTAAGCAGTAATGACTGAGAATAGGACACACACACTCTCTCAAACACTACATTCAGGGTCATAGCACTGACTGACACCAGTCTTATACAGTATGGGGGGTGTTTTCTGTTATATGTATATGAATGGGTCAACGTGTATCAGCTGACCCTCTTCCCTGGGCGGAACGAAGGTCCGGCGTGGATCAACATTCCCATGATGGAGTTTGTCATCCAGAAACCTGTCCGATTGAAACCTGTCCGATTCACGAAGGCTCACATGACTTGTGACTGCTTGTGTCTCACATGAATGGGTCCAACTTGGGTTGATTCAGCAGAATCACTCATTACTGCCATTCCATTAAAATGAATGTTGATCTTAAATTTCACTGCCACATGCTGGTGTGAATGGGCTTTTATTCTTAAGTTGAGGTGAGGTTCAGAGTTGATATTTTTTCATTCTATTTTACGCAAAGCCAACATTTTGATACCAGTGTTTTGATCTTTATTGACATTTTCCCACCTTTACACATTTTCATTTATATTAAGATGCAGGGACATGCAGGAATCGTTGTTATTTGACTAATGCATCAGCAGAGTGATGTTGGCGACTGAAAATTGTTGTGCAAAGATGTTTCATTGACAGAATAAAAAAAATAAAATCTCAATTGAAGTTTCATGTTTTAGTTTATTCGATTTTATTTGTGGTTTTTATTTAAAATAATGTACTTTTCAGTGATATTTACTTTGTGTGTCTGTCAAAAATGACAGTAAAGCTAATTTTCTTTTTCATAAATGTTTAACCCTATTGGGCCAAAAGAAATACAGTTTTAGTCAAACTCTAACCACAATAGAGGTTTGTTTATGTTTAGTCTGCTGTGAAAAATACCTTGAAATGCTGGGCAGTTATGATCACTTTATTTATATGTATTCATTTGATGTCTACTAATCACGACAATTGTGTTTATGTCTGACATAAAACACCACCAGCAAAGGAATTAATAACACTGAAATGGCCCCAATGGCTCCCAAAAGCTGTTGAATGAACTAATGTTACAGTTTAAGCATCATATCGTTTTCTAGTAGCTGCAAAAGAGGCTTCAATAAACTTGTCAGGAAGATGAAGTGATGAAATACTGGCCGTGTGGTTGGATGTGTGTACAAATTGAAGTGGGGGCAGGGAGAGCAGCTCGGTGGCAGAAAGTGAGTCAGGATCCAACTTTCCAGCTCAGCTCCTGTCACCGCGGCTCACTGGGGTTGGCGATGAGACCATTTTAGGCGTGGAACTGTGTCCTTTTTGCTGCCATTAGCATTGTGTGAGTGCGCTGGTCCAGAGACAAAGACGGATTGTAAATCAAGAGGAGGTTGGAAAGTCTGTCTCTTTGTGACTGGTGTTGGTGTGTCTGCTCTTTCTCAATAGTCGTGTGTGTGTGTGTGTGTGTTTGTGTGTGAGAGAGAGGGATTCCATCTCTTCTGTGTAAATGAGCCTCTTTGACTTTACGAGTGTTAGTTGACCTTTTCATCTAACACTTAACTAGTGTTCCTCTAGGGTGTTGCAGAAACAGACCCATCTGATTGTAAAGGACAGAACACCACTTGTAGTTTTCCCAGGTTGAAAAATGTAATAACGATTATTGTCCTCATTTTTCCCAAATTTTAATTCTCAACACTAATGTGCACCATGATCGCTGCAAACTCTACTGTTGGCCTAGAGAGGGTGTAGACCAGCTGCTTCCATTTATATTAGCACCTTTTGATGGGTTCATACCCTCCCCCATAGTTAGTGATGTTACTGTATGTTTGATACCAGAGCTGCAGATATAGTGCTTTTTCAGTTTGTCAAATTCTCTGGATGTGTACACACACACACACACACACACACACAAAGAGGAACCAGTAGCTCTATTGATTGTGACATGATGGTGGTCATGCCAAACTTCCATTCCAAAGCCCTGATCTGTTCATCCAACAGAATTCTTACAGTTTATGGGGTTGTCATGGCGAAATAATGCCACATTTTGGTTGTTTCCATGGCACTGCCTTGGCAAACAAGTATGAATCCAGACTAATTTTCTCCTGGCTGGTCATTATCCTGGAGATCATTAATATGCAGAGAGTAGCATAGATAGTTTGCATGGGATACACTTGAAAACAAGCATTTCAATTATCCATCCGTTTTCTTCTGTTTGTGCGGAACCGGGTCACGTTGGCAGCAGGCTAAGGGTTATCCAGATATCCCTCTCCCCAGCAATGCTTTCCAGGTCCTCCTGGGGGACCCCAAGGTGTTCTAAGGCCAGATAAGATATAGAATCTTTCCAGCTGGGCCTCCTACCAGTTGGACGTGCCCAGAAAACCTCCAAAGGTAGGCGCCCAGGTGGCATCCTGATCAGATGTCCGGCCCACCTCAACTGGCTCCTTTCGATGTGTAGGTGCAGAGGCTTTGCTTCAAGCTCCCTCCGTGTGTCTGAATTCCTTATTCTCTCCATAAGGTGAGCCCAGCCACCCTACAGAGGAAACTCATTTTGGACCGCTTGTATCTGCCATCTCATTCTTTGTGCCCCTAACCAATAGGTTAATTGAAAGCATTGCCTTTTGACTCAGCTCCCTCTTTGCCGCAATGGTCCAGTACCACGCCCAAATTACTGCTGATGCCACCCCAATCCGCCTGTCCATCAGACGCTCAGCACACAACTAATGAAAAGGCCGCCCATAAGATGGACAGACTGCATTTCCATTATTTTTGTGCTTAAATATTCTAGTCTGCACTGTCTAAACTGTTGTGTGAAGATACTATTTTCTTTGGGGATGGAGGAAAAGGAGGGAGGGGATGAGAAGAGGGAAGGTGATGACAGGAATAAAGCAGATAAGACAAAAAGTGAAGAAAAGAAAAACAAATGGGAGAGGATGAAGCTTTTTTTTTTCTTTTTCTTGGCATCATTAACGTGAAGTACTGATCTGATCAGGTGGCTGCGATGACATTCCTCGATGGCAACCAGAGATGCTGCAGAAAAAAACAGTTTGCTGAAAGACACATTTGTGTGATTGTTGCTGTATTAAGTGGGATGAGCAGCTCTTTCTGAGTGGAAAATTGTTTGTTTTTATTTTACTATTAACTCTTGCTTTGTTTCTATTTTTCATGCTGGATTTCATAATCTACGTGCACAGCCCACAACTGCATGCAACAAGTTCACACCTGTGCTCTGGGGTTTATCATGAGGCATTTTGAGAAACGGGATGTACAGGATCAAATGCTGAAGTAGAAGTAGGTCAACATGCTGCTGGAAAACTGCAGAGGCCATAAATCTAATCACAGTTACACAATACAGTAATTATTGAAATGAAAAGAACATCTCAGATTGGCGATTTGCAGTATAACGTGGGTACAAGTTTGCTCTTCTTCCGTGCATCTCAGCCATTACCTCATTATCTCACATCAGCATCTATGTCACAACATCTATATCACTTAAATTTGCTCACACACACACACACACACACACACACACACAGACACGTACAAACCCTGTAGTATTTACATAAACTTGAAGTACATGTCCGCAGATAGCTGAAGCTTGGTTGTGTGTCAGATAGTGGACATGGATTAAAATAGATCTCTGCAGACAAAACATAGAAACAAACACTTTCACACCAATAGAATAACTGTCGAAATCTATTTAAGCAACGTAAACCCTGCTAGTGCCTCTGCCTCTATTCTATATCAGAGTTTGTCTTTAACTAGCAGCGATAGTGGAGTGTTTGGTGTTGATAACACCCACTAAGACAAGCAGGTACAAGCCCATTGGCTGCACATACTGTAGAGCCATTAAGGTACCGTCAATCATTTTGGATTCAACACCAAACCTCCCATGACAAAATGTTTTGAGGAAATTACACACAACCTTTTATTACAATGCAAGAGCGCTACAAACATAATACACTTGTAGCACACATCATACTAGCAGATTTAAGCACCACTAAAATATGTATTTTGTATCTTCACTTGGATGTTTGAGCCTCACTGTGCAGAATGATGCATGTGCAGAGTTTGACACTAGAAAGCTGTTTCACATTCATCTGCTGGGTTTTTCTGAGCTCACCTTCAATCTGAGTTTAAGACGTGTAAGTGCGAGCAGGGTTTTGGAAAATCACAACCAGCTTGGAAGCCAATTATTCTGGTCCAGTATGCAACTTACACAACTATGATGTGGACACTTAAAGCCTCCAGTGCACATACACTGAGAATGGACTTTCGGTGAAGTAGGGGACATCTTGTGTCCCGTGCTTTTGAAATAAACTATGTTTGTATGTATATTTTTCAGTGAGGGAGAATGAGTACATGCAATTTTAAGAATTTGTACATTATTTGTGAAAAGGCAATATCATACACAAATTATATTTCTACTTCTTTAAACATGTCTTAATGCAAATTTGTAAAACAAAATAAAAAACATTGGAATCACTTCACTGATATCATTTATTTGCTTAAACTCCACCTAATATGGAATTTACTGTGAAAAAGAATGTTCATCTTTGTCAATTTCCACTGCAGCCAAATTCATAGCTTTTGACAAAAACTCAACTCACTCTCCTTGACAAAAAAATCTTAAGCAGTTGTTACTCCCTGGAATTTCAGATGTTACCGGTGACTGAACTAACCGTGTGTCCTTGCCAGAAAAGTTAAACCACTTACTGTACTGTGCTTATTTACATCTGCCAGAATACACACACAACCCCACACACAAGCCAGTCATTGTTTGAAAGGCTTCTGTGGTCAAAGTTCACACCCTCTCTCTGAGAGAAAAAAAACAACCAATAGGCACATGAGAACATCACTGTTTTGTCTGCTGCAAACTTGCACCGCTGCAATGAGGAATGTAACATACAAATCTCACAGTATAAACATGTAGCTAAATATAGACAGGCGGCTTTCTTCTTCACCGACTCTGTCCTCTCTGATCTTTCCCATCTGTCTCCCCGCACTCTGAGAAATTACACGAACCACAACTGAAAGAAAACAGTTATCTCTTCTGGCTTTCAAACACTCTCATTCTATCCCATATCTAACATTTCCATAACCATTTAAATACCCACCTACTTGCACTGTATCTCACTACTGAGCTGATTGTTTTGGTCCCATTAGCAACCCACTGGCACTTACCAACCCCTATCTCCTTTAACCACCGGCTCTCTTTGCCTATTATAATTTACGGTTATGGAGCCCTCACTGTGGAGTTATAAAGCCACTCCCTGTTCCAGTAGGCCTTTAACGGCTGCCTGAAAGAGAATATTAGCTATAAAAGTATTGGGTTACCTCTGGGTGCATGGATGTAATGGTGCACGTTTTGAAGGCACATTATTGTGCTTGTGTGTGTGTGTGTGTGTGTGTGTGTGTGTGTGTGTGTGAGTGTCAGATTGAATTCAGGCTGAGAGATGATGAGACACATCAGAGAGACAGGCCTAGAAAAAGAGAAAGGGAGAGAAGCAGAAGACAGTACAGTGTCTATTACACAAGATACACAAGCTGAAATTGAACACATTAGAAAAGAGATATTAAGCCAAATGTTATGTTGTATGCATCATGTAGAAACACCGCTGTTGCCTTGTAAGGTTATTCTTGAATCATGTACCTTTTTAAAGACACCATCAAATTACCTCTTTACTTCTTTAATATGATGTAATTCCTGTTAAAGTAAGATTTTTAAGGCAACCATAATTCAGTGAAGTGGAAACCAATGGGATATTATATAGAGGCTGTTTGTTTGATGTAGGAGCAGAAGGGCAGGATGACTCAAACATTTGCAATGGCTTTATTGGTTGGATGATATGCTCACACCTACCAGTGCAGGTAGAGGTCATTGTTAAAGATTAATTTCAAGAAAGAGACAACTCTTAAAGTGTGCAGAGCTGTACTGTGGGTAATGTAGGCGCCAAGGCAAGATGGAAGAATGCGTGGGATATAAAAGATGATATCTCTGTTTCTGCTGCATCTATTCTGACACACTTACTGTCCATTGCCCTACAATGTTATGGTTATATATGTATAAGGCTGATGGTGATGCAGTACACAAAAAAAAAAGTCAGTATGTTCTTTTTCTGATTTTACACAACGGTCCCACAATACAATACTTAAAAAAAGATGAAGGAGATGCCCATAGCTGGAACAAATAAGACAAATGGTGGACTGCGATAAGAGTATAAGTATAAAATCTTTGACAAGTTTTGTTGGCCATGGCAGCCCATTTCCTTTTTGTACAAAATGGTAAAGTGCATGCATTTCTTGCATAGTAATTGTAAAAGTTATGATAATGAGTTTATAGTACATACCATGTACAATTAATATTTAGTATGGAATCTGGTCAGAACAATCATTTCATTGTGCTTTTAGTGCTTTGTAGGATGTCAAAGGACTACAGAGGGTTGTTGTCATAGCAAGACACAGCCACCAGATGTCAGACTGGATTCTTCAGTTCAAACAGGAAGTGTTACAGCAAAACTTGAAAGCTTGTCTGTCTCCATTACCGGTGACACTAAGGATATGCAAAGCAAAGATTAGCATCGACTCTCCTACGCCCAGGTGAAAAATAGAACGTGATTCTGCATTTTGTTAACTTTGTTAACACGGAATCACATAGACACCTCATCTTATTTCAGCTTGGTGTGTGCAAGAGCGACAAACAGTTACACAAACGGTGTGTGTGTGTGTGTGAGTGTGCACATGGCTTTGCAGTGTGTTCGTGTGCCCTTCTCCATGGAGAGAGCAACAATAATGAATGGCCCTGAATGCAATCCTTGAATCCCTGTGCTGCTCAATGGATGATACAGTTATAATTGTACTGGGCTCACACTGGCATAATCCAGTCACAACACACACACACACACACACACACACACAGAGTAATAATCCACAGTGATCTGCCACCAGGGGTTTTCCTCTCTTTGTTCATTATTGATAAGGAAGAGGCAGAGGGAGGTGTGATGGGGGCTGTTGAGGCATTTCTATCCTGCTTGGCCATCACTTCTTCTCTTCTCTCTCTTTCTGTTTTTCACCTTTCTCTTCTTATGTTACTCTTACTAATAAATATATAGACTTCTTAAAATAAAGCAATATGTGTGACAGGTAGCACCCAAAGAAGAGACTTCTTGATGTAACACAGACTGTTACTGAATGTCTCTCTGTGATTAGATTGAAGGCTGAATTAAAAATGTATGGCCGAACGTCATAATAAAAATATTGAATTGAGATTTCTTCCAGCCAGTATTTGTGATTATTTTTAATTGAATCAGATCAAAAAAAAAAGTCAACTTTTCAATAAACTTGATTGGCTGGTTTTGTAGAGAAAAATTGACCACTGGTGGTAACGACCCTTACCGTTAACCTGTTTATAGTTTTGGCATTGTATATATTTTGAATGTGCACCTTTTTTAATATTTTATATTTGCTTCTTTGCAGTGCTGCACAAAAATTTCCCTCCGGATCTCATTTTATCTACCTGACATTTAGTTGTCCAGTAATGGTGATAATGACAAACTTTGTTCAGAAGCTTCAAACGATGATATGATACCACATCTCTGTTCACCAGCTGTCTGCTGTTAACTCTTGACATCTACCGTTTCAGTTTGACCCATGTCTCATCAGCTAACATGGACCTATACTGCAGCCAGAGGGCGATATTTTGGCTTCACTTTTGGGGAAATGTTGTGTTGTACATCTTTATGTACAGTCTATGATACAGACAGTAGCATGCAGAGAGCTTATTGGCCAGACAGCAGTCAAGACATTCAATGTAGTTGCTTGGCCAACTTACAAAAACTAATGTCAAAGCTGAACTTTTGTCTCCTCCTTCTGTCAGTGAGAGTAATTACACAAACACTGACAACGTATGCCTGCAGGGGAGTTCGTAGCCGGCTCCCAACATTGTACAAAGACCAACCTGTCCACATCCTGTCTGCTTTAGGAAAAACTACACCACTGGTGATCCATGTGTGTCCTCGCTGTTGGTTGCTTTCTGTTTATGACTGTATTCCTTCCTCTGAAAACAGTTTTTTTTTTATCTGGAGCATCAGAAACTTTTCTTGGACGCTTCTTATTTTTTTCCGCCATTCTCCTAGTTGCTGTGGCGTGCTCCTTCTCCACGGTTGCTACAATGTAGAGAGAACTATTTTGACTTCTATGTGAATCATTGTGACCATCAAGCCTTTTGAGCTTACGTTGATGTGACTCTCTCTCTATGTGGCTCTT
Source organism: Nannoperca obscura (assembly GCA_036024295.1). Lineage (NCBI taxonomy): Eukaryota > Metazoa > Chordata > Actinopteri > Centrarchiformes > Percichthyidae > Nannoperca > Nannoperca obscura. Next base: position 36,059 of record JAVQJL010081562.1, on the reverse strand, counting down.
GGGCAAACCAATCTTTGCTGCTTGACGTAAAACGCATTACTACCGGTGCTCCAGCGCGGGAATGTGGCCACACACACCAGATTTAAAAACTCTGTATACTGCGAAACTCGTCTGGCAACGGCTTGAATGTAACAGACAAACAGAGGTATGTGAAAGTTCTGCACTTAAGCTGAAATTAACTACAGCTAACTAGATTTGCAGACAACAGCTGTCATAGCCGCTCAAACAGCCTGTTAAGGTGCTGTTAATAAGATATCAGTGTCATTGTAATATATTCTATATATTGTTATTTGGTATCAATTAAAAAATATATAAAAATAAAATGCTTATTTGTTCAGCCCTATAGCTCTATACAAAGATTATTTTCATTATGAATTTGTATATTGATTCTTTTTTCAGTTCAAAACAACTGTTTAGTCCTTAAGATATCAAAAATATTAACAATGAACAAAGATTAATCTGTGAAAACAGCCTTTTCTCAGTCTGTACTGTTAAGTCAAAATCAGTGTTTCTAAGATGTGTTTATTAATGTGTCTGTTTTAACTTGTCTCTCTTGGACTCTTGTCTCTGTCTTTCTCGCTTCCAACACATAAACACACAGACACAAACAACTGCAGATGAGCTAATATTGATTGCTATTAATACTCAAGCCCCCATAGCTTGTTGCTGCCCTGCTCTCACTTGTGGAGTGTGTGGGAGGCAAACACAGCCACGGACAGGTAGAATTGAAGTGTCTGCGTGTGTGTGCGTGTGTGTGTGTGTGTGTGTGTGTGTGTGTGAGAGAGAGAGAGAGACAGTAACACACAAAGACAGAGATTGAAAGCGCGAGAGTGTGTGTGTGTGTGTGTGTCTCTCCATTGCTCCAGCCGGGCAGCCTTGTTGTCTCCTCTCCTTGCGGAAAGCGTGTGTGTGTGTGTGTGTGTGTGTGTGTGTGTGTGTGTGAGAGTGTGAAAGTGGGTGTGAGCAACTGAGTGAGTTGGTCGCTGTGCACGCTGAGAGTGGCCGCCACTCCACTCTTCTCCGCTCATCCATGCTGGATTAAAAAACCCTTTTTTGGACTCATCCACACAGCTGTTTGGGACACACACACTGTCACAGCTGCGGAAATGAGCGAGGAGGTTAAAGAGAAGGTTACGGGGAAGTCAGCTCATCGCAAGAAGAAAGGAAAGAAGGTAAAAGAATTTGTAAACAACATGGTTGCTTCAGTTAAAACCCAAATGTAATCTTAGCGATTCACACAGGAAAGGAGGAAACGTTAGACTATTTCTTACAAAATGTCTGATTTGATATTAGAGGATCATTATTAGCTTTTTAGTTTTTTAACATGTTAATTTGAGATATATTGCCTTTGGAAGTTTTGTATATGTGGATTTTGTTGATGGAGAGCAGCTCTTCTGTTGTGGTTGCTGTCAGCCTTTGTTAAGTAGCGATTTGATGACAGCTCTATCATGGCAGAGCAGAGGCTAATGTTTTTTGTTCTTCACTCATTCAATAAAAAAGGGGCAGTTTATTCTCAATATACTCATTTTTGTTATAATGTTTCTTATGTACATTTTACTTATTGAATAAACTTAGAGGACAAACATTTGTGAGGTCATGATGTTGCTGGGATACTTCCATGTATTTGGATTTGTTTGTCGTGTGATATATCCAGCAATTTTATGTACTGATCCTGTCTCTTTGACAGTGTCCTTCTTTTGTTTCCTATTAAGTTGAATACATAGTGGACTATTGCTTACATATTTTTTTACACCACAAAGTGTGACTGCAGGCATAAAACACCTGTTAACCTGTTAAAATGTCCAGTGAGAGCAAGAGGATAAGACAGAGAGAGATCACGTCCAAACAGAAAATCAAAGCATGGGGAAAGGAGAAAAGAAATGTCAAATGCGAATGCGGAAGATTGGAGAGGTGAAGAAGAAGAATAGGATAGGCGAAAGTGAAAAGAGATGAGGGAATAGAAGGGAGGTCATGATCAGAGATGAAAGAGAAGTGCAGGAGCGAGTGAAAAAAAGACACTTGTGAACAATGTGTCTGTATATGAATCAACACGTTGCAACAAAGAACTACATTCCTAATTATTTAGTTTTTGTTCCAGCTGCTCTTACAACATCTACTTTAAATTCACGGTAACAACAAAATGGAAAATGTCCCTTTGAGTAACAGCTGTGATGAATCCACAGCAATATCTTGCAGAATTACAACATGAATGAGCCAATATGGCAGTAATTTGTCGCGATGATACTGCAGAAAATGCATTATCGGTGCCCGCTCTGTGATTACAATGGGTTTTTCTTTGCTTAGCATAGACATTAGGATTCATAGTTCTACATTAGCTGGCTGGCTGGCTGAGTGGGGATTGGGTGGGGGGGTTGTATGTGCCACCATTTCCCAACAAGAGAGTTTTTGGTGTAAGATGTTTGGTTTGGCATGTTTAAAAAAAAAAACCTTTTTATATTCCTTAAATCCACGCAGCCTTACAAGATTTGCCTAAATAAAAGACTTGCACGGCCAGTTGGTGACCTACTCTAGCTGGTGAGCTAACCGCTAACACGCTAGCCAGATGCGGACATGCTAGTCACATTTCCTTCTGTTTTATCTATACTGGGCTGTTAGTTCTATTTGTTCTCACTTTGTTCTCAGGATTGTACATCATTTAATTCAACAAAGAGTTCTTAAAGAAGAAAAAACTGCTCTCCGAGCTAACAAGCGTGCTAAGTTAACATTAGCTTGTGAATTTAGCTCAATCTATAACGGCTTAATAAATTCATGCAGTTTATTCAGAAAATGTACTTGTACTATGGAGTCTTGTCTTATAACTGTCACATCTCATTTGGGCTGAAGTTGAACTGAAACAATTAGCACAGATTTACAATTGCAATGTAACATTTGGACATTTTAAATGCTGCTGTTCTCAGAGCTTAAGATACATTTCAATCAATCAAACCAAAAAAAAAGTGTTTTAAGTTTGATATAGTCCTATCGAGGAGTGTATATTGCTGTCCTCTTATATGTGAAAGCAAAGTCTAAACTGTGGTTGTGTGTTTCTATGTATTGATGTGCCAGTGTGTACTGTGTGTGTCTCTTTGCAGAGCCTTTGCTGTGTAAAAGACTGCTGGCTAAGCACCTTTATTCTATAAGATTCAGCTTTATGTTTAGTCAGCTGTTCTTAATTGTCTCCCTGCACACAAACACCTTCTCTATTTATTTAGTGCAACAGGTGCTTTTGCCTCTCCCAGCTGACAAAGAAGGCAACATCCTGTATGTATGATCCAGTACATCTTCTGATATTGATGCTATGTCCTTTGGAAGGGCTTTCAGAGTTTATATCTGTATGTTGGGCTTTTGCATTGCTGCTGAGATTAATTATTCTTTTTGTATGTGAAGGATGCAAATAGGCGTCACAGAGAGGATGGGGAAAAGGAAGCTGGAAAGAAAGGACAAGAAAAATAGAGGTGGAGTCAAAAGGGATGGGGAGGAAGAGATGAAATGAAAAAATGTCAAAGTGGAGAGTCAGGGTGAAGGAAGACGGGAGGTGAGGAGGGAAGAAAGAAAGGCAATGTAATAAAGTGGAGGGAGAGAAAAGAGTGCTGGAATGAAAACCTCACGATTCTGTTGTGAGACGACGTCGCGACTGATGAGAGATGACTGTTGTGTCGCTGTGATCGTGTGGAGAAGAGACAGTCTGGGAGTAATGGAAGGAAAGAAGAGAGAACAGGAGAGAAGACGGCAAAAGCAGATGAAGAAGAAGAGTGTAGAGTGAAATAAAGGAGACGAAAAGGAGCTTGATGGCTCTATTTTACTGAAGAGGCAAGAAGGCAGATGAAGAGAAGGGTAGGCAGAGAGTGAAGAGGAGGAAAAATAGAGGAAGACTATTAAAGGAGTGAGTAGACAAGATAAGTAGAGAGATCAGGAGAACAGAAAGTAATCTAAAAAAAAAGAGGGACATGTTTTTGCTTTGATGAGATAAGTGTTGCCACCTCTCTCCACCTGTTGCTAGGGACACAGGGTATCTGTGGTGATGAGCCACAGTAAAAACAGTAGCACTGATGTGGATGACAACATGCAGCATGTTTACCAAGGAAGAACCCTCACATACTATGAAAAGGAGCAATTGAATGCTTGGATGTGGGTGTGTGTTTAAGGTGAGAATTATGAGTTTATATAAGATATTTAGTGGGAGAAGTGCTGGAAGACTTCAGTTGGAGGACATGAAGCACACGTCAGTAAACATATTGTTTCCTCTGAGTGCTATGGTACCCTACTAATGCTGCTGTATTGTTGCAATTTCCTGGGTGGATAGGTCCCATTATTGTATTTGATCAAATCCTTTAGTTAGAAGTTATTTTTTATTTGGTCTACATTTTATAACCAAGTAACATTGTGATAATAAAAGGAAATAATACTAGTGCTGAAATGCCAATCAGTTTTTTATTAATTCCATCCACATTATGTTTTTGGTCCCATTCCAAAACATTTTCCAATTTTGTTTTTCGAAATTTGGTAGAAAGCTAGGCCCTGAATTGTGTTGTGGATCCAAAAAATTTTTTAAGCGCTAGTCCAGATAATTAATTAAAAAATAATAATTTTCTTGTGTGAAAGATATTATTTGTATTTGATTATTAAAATAACTTATAAATGGTTTGCCTTGGTGGTTGTATATGATCTTTGTCATATGTCGTGCTCCATTAATAACCTAAAGTTAACGCTTGGTCTGAAAATGTGAATCCTATTAAATTAGTTATTTCACTTATTGATAAAGCTAATAATTTTCAACTATCATTCATTTAAAACAATTACACAATTCTCAAGATTAAAATGTTTTAGTAACATTTATGACAATACTCAATAAAACAATAAGACACACTGTGACCCCATGTCCGTCTACTCTGCCTGCATTACTTTACATTTACATTCCTGTAAGTACATGCCAGCAGTCTTCTGTGACTATCACAGAAATGTGAGGGAGGGGAGGAGAAAGAGACAGACATGGGGACCTAAGAGTTTAGCAGGTGTGTTAATGGGTGTAACTATGACAACCAGAGGCCCACTGGGAGAGGGAGGACGTGAGAGAACCAGTTTTGAGCCGTGGAAGTTATCTGGTAGAGAAATTGCATACAACATTCTATATCTAATTGAATTGAAAATCCTGGTGTTATATGGAGTACCTCAGTGCATGTAGACACACTCTGATTAAACTCGATGAACTCCAGTTTAAGAGAATGAAAACAACTTGATATGGGCTGTCACGCCCTGCACATGGTCTGTGCATGTGTCCAGTATACCCACACATATACACAGGCCTGGTATGCGTTTTACATCTTCACTACGTAACTCAAAGCCCGTCTGGTTGAGTCTTGTAAGTCAGGAGGGAAACAGGAAGAAGGGGACAGAGGATCCTTTCAGGCAATCCGCTTGTACTGAGAAATACCTCAACAGTGTGAAGGTGTAGATGGCACCCAAATGCCAAATAATCTGTTCAATCTGTTCAAAATTGTTTCTTGTTTGTTGACATATTCTGAATATAATACAATATAAGCAATATAATCATAATGTATGATTATTTATAAGTACTTTTTACTACAGTAACCAGCTAACAGAAGGAGCTCTCTGGCTTCTAATAATGACAGCTCCACTTAAAACATCCCATCTGTTAGAGGGAGGTGAGCAGCACATATATGCATGATGTATCAGTGTTTTTGTGCTGTTTTAGTAACAGAAGTGGACTATTGCTTATGTAACATGACTGCCCACGTTCAGTCATTTTCAACCCACACCCTCTGCAATGTCAATACTGTCAATGCTTTCAATAGGCATGAAGTGGTAGCTTCAGCAAACTGGCAATCTGATTTATCCAAAGTGCAGGGTAAGAAAATAGACAGTTGTTAGCTGAAATTATACTTTCATTTCAGATCAATACTTCTCTCGATTGTAAGCAAAGAAAAATACTTATTGTTTTGTGCTTTTAACATAAATAACCAATGTATTTGTAGTCATTCATTCTTTTTGCTGTCTGCAGCTTTGTGTATGTACTCTCAACAGGAACTTTGCTCACTTTCAAACTGATACTCTCACCCTCTTGTGTGGCTGTAAGAAGTCTGTAGTTAGTCAGTTTGCGTAGGGTTTTGAATTCATGCTAATTACAATGGATTCCAATAGTGACAAGTTTTACCTCATAACAAGTTCCCCTTCTTGAACCCCGCCTGCATTGTAATCCACTTCTCTGCTTCTTTTTATTTTCATTAAAGTACTCCACTGATTCAGCATTGCATTCCTGTAGCATTGTTGGACTCATGGTGGATAGTTTACCAAAGAAGATCCAAATCAATGCATCAGAACCAGTCTTTTTTTTTTTTTCACATATTCTTCTTTGTTGTTAAAACCTTCCGCCTACATTACCCACAATGCAACTCCATCGCCAATAATTAATTTGGAGATTCAGTTGTGTTATTCTAGTAGTGATTGTTATAGCCTTGAGCTGCTAGGCTCAAGCAGAGACGAGCAGCGTGTTACAGAGATCTGGTAAGTTCACTCCACTTACCCAGATTCTTTTCATTTGTAAACTTCAACTGCCATTAAGTGACATCACGTGGCAATTTATCCGACTTCATGCAGCTTCCTGTGGACCTCCTGGATTTCTTTTCACATGTGCAGTAGTAAACAGACAATGATGTGAATTGAACTCATTTCAAACCTCCTCAGAGCCATTTTTTTGTTGTTGAAAGAAAAGTCAGCATCAGGCTAGCTAACATATCCATAATACATACACACACACACACACATATTACAGACAAAGGGGAGTTCATTGGAGATGATAGGTTAAAAGGTTGAGAGAGGGAGACAGAGAAACAATGAACACACGTGTGTGTGTGTGTGTGTGTGTGTGTGTGTTTGTGTGTGTGTGTGTGTGTGTGTGTGTGTGTTTCTCAATTAGTACGTGTTGATCCACCATGAGCCTCCAGAACAGCATCAGCTCTCCTTGTTGTACTTTCTCCAAGTCTGTGGAACTCTGCTGGAGGGATGAACACCATCCAAAAGATATTCAGTCATTTGGTGTTTGGATGATGGTGGTGGCATGTGCTCTCCAAAATCCACAACCTGCCATAGGTGTTAGGGTTAGGGTTAGATCTGGTTTCAGATCTGATGACTAGAATTTGATTCATGTGATTTTCATAGCAATCAACCCATTCATTCCCTGTATGGAAGCATCTGCGTTTCTTATGTTTCTCTACTCATTTATTCAGGTTTTAATTTTTATGTCTCCCCATCTGTAATGTTGAGAAATGCAGTGCTGCCACTTTAACATGAACCTAGGGATTGTAACGTCAGCAGTGGAAATAAGTAAGTAAAGAAAATGAGACTTATCTAGTGGGTGTGGATGGTTCTAGGCAACACTATTTCCACTTTGGACTGAGTTTCCTCTTCAAGGGGCTGGTGCTGGGTGGAGTCAGACAGGTCACTCTATACCAGGGTGTAATTCCAGTTGGAATGCCTGGTGCACAGCATCTTCTGAGCATGGAGCTGGCTGCCCTCCTGTACAGTTCATCATTCCTGACAGACGTTGCCAGGGAAATCTGATAACTCCTCTGGCACTATTACGAGCCATTGATAGAGTTTGGCCAGGTTGTACTATGGGTGCCATATTGCAAGCCTGCCTGTAAAAGCAGGAAGTGCTGGCTGAAGAGTGAAACATTAACCGATGAGATGCACATTCTAAAATTCTGCTGGCTTGCTCAGAAACTCTGCAATGTTATCCTCAAGTAACACCCCCATCGTGATGTACCACTGGAGTGAAAACAGAGGAACCGTTAAACAGCACCAGGGGGCACTGCAGCCAAGACGGAATTTGGCTTGATGTTTGTTTAGCCCAGACCCTGATGCGTCTTGTGATCAATTTAGCGAGTTGTAAATTCCTAATGGTCACAAATGAATATATGACATTTGCTTTCCCTGTGGGGAAACCCTACCAACGTTTACCACAAACACATGGCATAACCATAGACTGTATATAAAGATGGACGACATGACAGCTACTCAAAAGTGAAGCCAAAACATCTCGATTCCCACCTGGTGGCTGGCTGCAGTATTGGTCATGCATGGGCCAAACTGAAAAACCAAAGTACACGTCAAATATATTTTTCCCAAAGATGGTTTCTGTCATTTTTGGTAGTTCTTATCACGCTGATGTTTGTTCAAATGTTCATTTTTCTGATCAGTTTGGTTTTAATTAGTTAATTAATTGTGAGGCGGGTGTACATGCGGGAAATCAATACACCACAGATCACTAGTAGTGATGGCATAACTGGTTCATTTGAGTGACTTCAACCTCGCTCAGTGAAATGAACCACTCAGGTTGACAGCACTTTATTCCCCATGCTTTTCTTCTATCTTACAGATCCCCACAAGGTTTGTCAAAATGGCTAAAATGGTTATGGGTTAATAATTAGTGAAAATTTATTTTTACTTCAGTAGGATAGTTTTTGGATCATCTTTTACTGGGTCATACACACGTTAATACATTTGAGACATATTTATTTGATATGAATCCTGTACTGGAAGAAATAAAATAATAAATGTATTAAAGGGATCCGTACATGTGGCTTTCAAACTCAGAAAAGAAGACAGTGACTCAGAGCAAAAATGGAGTGGTAACAAAATGGCCATTCGGTCTAAACGTCAGGTTACCATTTGCTTCCCTTTCAATTGATTTTTTTAATAGTGAAGGACTCTTCTGTGTCGAGAAGGTTCAGGGAGCTGGAATACTACGGCTTTATTCAAGCACTCTACATTGTGAGAGTGTAGTTTGTACTTCAGCCTGCTGAGTCAACCAAGTGTCCTGAAATCCGTAAGAAAAGCCCCCACACAAATTATAAAAGAAAAAAGGATGGACATGAAAAAGTGGTTTTTGGTTTGTCATTTTCACTTTGACTGTGATGAAGGAATGATAAGAAAAGTATACATGTAGAAAACTTTCAAGTGAAGCAAAGCAGGAGCAGACAGAAACACACAGTACTGCAGTTTCTTCACATTCATGCAGTGAAGCCATATATTTATTGTCCCGGTAGATACTCTAGCCAAAGAAGCAGCAAATAGTATAATGAAGCTGATGATATTCTTTGGGGTGAGAGCTCCTGCCAGCGTGCTCCTTGAGAGCCAACATATTGTGTTTTTGCTGAGGCAGCCGTGGAGCAGAATGCTGCGCTTGGCTCTATTTCTCACACTTCACAGGAACAGGATGAAGCTCTGCTCTGTTAGCATGGTTTGTTCAATGTACAGGTCTCTCTTTTCACCCCCTATCTCTCTCACTCACTCACACACACACACACACACACACACACACACACATATTACAGACAAAGGGGAGTTCATTGGAGATGATAGGTTAAAAGGTTGAGAGAGGGAGACAGAGAAACAAAGTGAGATGGTACCACTTATTGGCCTGCACTGGATGATTTAGTTCCAAATGTACATTGCTGTGTTTGCCTTGCTCAGCAGTTGACTGGAACCCAGGACTGCAGACCTTTTCTCTCTGAGATCTGTGCTTTAATCAACTCCCTAATCCTCAGCAAGAAAGGATATTTGACTGTACAACATCCATTTGTAATGACACAGATCTTATAATCCTTCTGCGGTCGTTTATGCAGATGAATGTGAGGTCAATTAACAGCCTGCCGTATTTAAATGATAAGAACACATCATTATTGCTGGCGAAAATGAGAAGGTTTATATTGTAAATATATCGGAGGTTCTAGATAAACACACATATTAAATGTTATTTTATTTTACCATTCTTAGAGAGCCCAATTTATATTTTTAGGACCGTTATTTGAATATTGATATTTGAGCAATATAAACATATTTTTACACTTGGGCCAGCAGAAACAAGATATCATCCCCTTTAAGTTGATTTGATGGACTTGTTAGCAAACAGTTGCTTATTTACACATCCAGCAGTTACAGAGAAACATTATCCTTCATTCAGTCCAATATTTATTCGGTTTTTGCTCTGATTTTGGTTCTCTGCCAACTCATTTGTCACTTTAGATGCTAGATGCTTCACTGTGTTCACCAGCTGGTTGCTGACTGTCTGTCTGCTGTTTGGTACTGAGCAGGTAGTGTACAGTGGGGTTTTGGCGCTCTTACACCAATAACGAAGCCATACGAGCGGTGAGAGTGAACCAGAACAGTAAAGTTGCGGCGGTACAGCCAAACAATGAGCTGAAACTCACTATAAAACTTTGTAAAGCCGCATAGTCAGTTGATAATTCTCTGTAGGTTCATTTTCACATTGTCACGTTGCATTCACATTCCTCATTTGATACATTGTTATACACCTACTGATTATAAACTTGTTAGTCGTTAACCAACATATACACTGATACCAATATATTGTGATAACGGCAATATACCTGTATAGCGCTATTATGCAAGTCCTTCAAATGAAACTACAACATCTGTTTCAGTGGTTTCAATCAGGGCTAAAAGGGGTAAGGTTTATCAGTTTACGATGGAAGGGTAAGGCGGGTTTTGTGCGAGTATGTTTCTGCACAGAGGTGAATATATTGAACTAGTAGTCATTTTTATAGCTTATTCCCTAGGTTCGTTTCAGTATATTAAAAACAAACACACAGCTTCAATTCTTTATTTGATGTGTGGAGCCAGTGTAGCAGGTATAAATGTAATAAATCACATCACTGAATAAGGTTATTGCTGAGAGAAAGCTTCCTCTAGTACTACTTTGTGTCAAAGACTGTAGTGAAATGTAAAATGTGCACAAACGCCATATAGCTGGTGCATTAGCTTAATGTTAGAGTGACTGACTAAGCAGCGGCAGTCTCAGAAGGAGCCATGGTTTGCAGAAAAGCTGGCCTAGTGTCAGCTATAGATCGCTGTTCAGTACCTACACCAGCAATACAGTAACTCCACTCAAATTCATTTCTTTTCAGCTGTGTATGGCAGAAGCTCCCAAAGTGGGGGTCGGGATCCCCCCCAGGGGGTCGCAAGGTCTTAAACAGGATAGGAAAGAGAGAGATAGATATATATATAGATATGTATATATATCTATAGATATATATCAAATCAACACAAAATTGTGTTCTGACTTTTCTCAAAGTTTTGCTTTTTTTTCTTGGGAATAACTGGAAAAATCTACTTCCACAGGCTTTTAAGGATTATTTAAAGATGCGTTCATTCACTTTAGTTTTTTTTGGCAGTGAAATAGACTACTTACACATGCTGCTTACACATGGTTTCCTGAGGAAATCGTATGAAATTTGTGCAGTCCTTGCTTATTTTATGGAAAGACAAAGAAGACCTGTTTGTAAGTGGACAGTCTATGCAATACGACTTTGGCCTCTTACCAAACTGTAACTCCTGTAATGAAGCTTGCCCAGCAGAACTAACTGGCTACCAACTCAATCTCCAAAGTGCATTCAAATCATATCTTTGAAGTAGTATTACAGTGGCCTTGGGGAAAATACAAGGCGCTGTAGTCAAAAAATAGACCCCTCTTTATTTAAATAAAGTGACAGACAGAGACTCACAGGACAAGTCAAATATACAAAGCCTGGAGTTCAGGGACAGAGCTTGGATGAAGGCTAAGTGAAGGTGTCAGACAGTAGTATGATAAGGCTAATGTGACTCTGTAACCATAGCAACAGGAGTGTTCAGTAGGTGATGTAATCGTTTCAGGGGAAACATCCATCTCTTTTCCTTTATATTTGTCACTGTACATCATTCAGTCTTTCCCTCACTTTCTCTTTGTTTCTCTCCTTTCTTCCCTTGAATCACTTCCGTTCTTTCTCCACACGTTTATTTTCTCTTTCACTTTCTTTCTATGTGTTAACTCTCTGTCCGTCTTATCATTTGTCTCACTCTTTTTCCACATCCACCATTGCCTCCTCCCCTCTCCATCTTTCTCTGCCTTCTTTTTTGTCTTACTTTCAGAATTTTTAAGTTGCTGTTTTTACTTCTATTATAGCAGAGGCAGGCAGACAAAGACAGAAAGATGAATAGACAGTTATGTAGGTTTGATGTTTGAGAAGTAAACTGGCAGAGTTGTCTTAACCCTTTGAACCCTCAACTGTTTTTGCTGTTTTGACTTCCTTAATTTACAGGCTTGTGGCATTGTCATAAAGTCTTCAGGCAAGACATTTGTTATTTAATCGGGTTATCAGGATAAAGTCGGGTACTCAGAAATGTTGTCATCTGGCATATGAGTATTAACTTACTTTACAGCAGTGGTTTGCAACATTTTAGTCAAATGTACAGATAAAATGCCCCTTCCTCAACACCGGCATTTTTATAGTTACTTTTAGCTAACTATTTTTGCTGTTTATCAATAACATTTAGAGAACTATTTCAACCGTTTATTCTTGACTTTTAGCTGACTGACACATTTCAATTTCTTTAAGTATTTCAAGTGGTTATCGAGACTTTGTGCTAAGCTAAGCTTACTTGCTGGTAGCTGTAGTTTCATATTTGCTATACAGACATGAGAAAGGTATCAATGTTCTTATTTTATGCAACAAATCAAATAAACTTACAACAACATGTATTGAAAACTTCTTTTTTCATATATGTTTTTTTGCACCGTGGTTCCCATCATGCTTTGGGTAAAAAGGAATTGTAATTTTGCTGTGGAGTCACTAAATCTGTGTTTTCCAGTTTGACTGATTGATGACTCTGAGAAGAAATGTCACAACACGCGTCACTCGGATGCTACTGCCCCAGGCATTTAAGGCAGATGGAAGAGTACTAATGACAGATGAAGTAAGAAAGAAAGAGGAACGAGTGAAAGGCAGAAGGCAGAGGGGTTTCTGGACTAGAACATTGAGAGTACTGGCAGATCGCCTGCTGGAAATACCCAGACTGTTCCTCACTCACACTGAGATGCACGTCATCACTGTCTGCATGTGTGTGTTGTATGTGTGCTACCAGTGAACACTGTAAGTATACACGCTTACAGTTAATTGTGCCATCATCAATCTTGTCATTTTACACTACTACAGCTAGCAAACACACACACACACACACACACACAATCTGCTTGTTTAATGTACCATATGAACAGCATCCTCTTAACAAACAGAACACCTCACAGAACATCATCAAAGAAGCAAGCATGCCCTCTTACTCTCACTGTTTCAGTATATTTGTCTCTGTCACTTAGGTTCTAACACACACACACACACACACACCAATATTCACAATATGTAAAATCAGCGCAAAAACAGCACACATGTACAGTAAATTAATTGGTTTCATTACAGAGTTCAAGCACAAATAGGTGCAAACACCACATTTTTGAGCTGATTATATACTATAAACCACTAATACTATATATTACTCATATTTTTGCTAGTGCGGCATCTGTGTCTAAATTGAATCTTGTGCAAACTCACTTCATCCCTTCTGCTTACATTTTGATGACGCTTTAGACTTTTGTTAGTTTGTGGGTTTTTGTTAGTTCCTGTTTTATTTTGAAGGAGTGTTGTCTGTTCACTGATATGAGTTACTTCCTCTCTTGGTTCTTTTCCTGCTGGATTTGATTAGGTTCACCTGTGTCTTGTTACTCACCTGCCTCTGTTTCCATCGTTACTTGTTTCCCTTGGGCGTTTGTCCCTGAACCTGGCTCTCCAACTTGTAAATTCATTTTAAAGAAATCATTAATCTGAATCTGTCCTCCTGTCCTGTCTGCGTTTGGGACCTTTCCCTGCAACACATTGTGACAACCTTGTGATTTTTAAGTTTCTAATGCATAACTTTAGAAAACGAAGAACTGGACATGATGACATCAGGGGTGCTGATTCTCGCGTTTTCCCCAGATCAAGTTATTATGTCACGTACTCTTTTCCAGATTAATTGCATGGAAAAGCCATTGGTCCAAATATTAGACAACGTACAACATGAAATACTTCCATCAAAGTATAACAGAATCCCACATTTGTGTGGCTTATATTTCAGTCACATACTCATGCTTTCTGTTACAGTTTGCATCTGTTTCTTCTGTAACAGCAATTCTTTGCTTAACAGATGACTGAGTGACGACAGGAGACTTGGTTTTACTCGTCATGAATGCATTTCCTCTGTGGCAGTGACACATGTTACACAAGCCATGAAACTCCTTTAGGGTGAAGTGAACACTTTTATGGCTGTCTAGCTCTAAATGACCCACTATAAACGGACTTGACACTTGCTAGCCTAGCAACAGTAAGGCAACAAACAACCCATAATGCAACACTCCCTGTAAGACATGCTCTTTCCATTCAAAATGAATATTTAAAAAACTGTTTAGGTACTTGTTCAATTCATAATTGATCAATCTAGTACTCGTATCCATCCCTGATAGAGGAAAAAGATGCTGGCTGACACCTGGAGGACCCGGTAGTCTACTTTACAAGGTCATTAGCTGCCTTTGTCCTAATTCACTCCTCTTTACCCTCTCACCTCCATTGCCTGCCATTTTCCTGTCTTTTTTGTTTTTTTTCACTAACGGTGCTTCCATTTTCCTTTCACTCCCACATTTCTCATTCCTTTTTTACTCCTCTTTCCTCCATTTTTCTCCTCCCTCTCTCCTGCCAGTGACCACATGCCTGCTACTTGATGTGTTGCCATGACAGCCTGCCAAGGTGTCATCGCCAGGGTCATTTGCATAGTTATACAGACGTGCATGCATTAGCGAGGGGGTAATGTTTGTATGGAAAATACATGCTGTCTGTGTGAATACATGGATTAGGATGTGCTATCAGTATCTATAATGGAATGTTCAAGTCTAATTAACCTTTATAATGTCAGGGAGGGTTGTCATTCCACATGGATTAGAGTGCAGCTGCAAGACGCACGCATACACACCACGCAGAAGAGAAGAGTGTGATGGACATTAGATTGGTTCTCCAAAGGCAACCAGATGAAAGTGAAATGTATTCAAATCCAGTGTAATTACAGATCTAAGGTTTTTATTCATTACGCGAGTGATCACTGGGACTTCTACAGTGTTAAGCCTGAAAAATTTATTGAATGTGGTGTCGTCTTGTTGCTTGTCTAAAAATAAAAACATACAACTTGTACTGTTAAGAGCACACCCGGAAGTTCTGAAACTTGCATTTTTGTATTAGCGCTGGGGCTGTGGTTGTAAAACATTAAATAAACATACAATGTTTTGCTTCCATGAGTATTTCATACATAAATCTACGGGCTGCCGCTTACGATTATTTTAATTATCAATTCATTCTGCTTATTATAATTTCAGTTAATCATTTTGAGTAAATTAAATGTGAGACAACAGTGGTAAATATTGTATCAAAAAAATATTACATTAGCTTAAAATGAAACCCAAACAAGCGGTAGAGAAAAAAGGAAAAATCACTCTACGAATTAGCTTTTTTTTTTTTTTATGGACCCCAGGATGAGTGTGTTTAATGTAGAAATGACTGTATTTTTGACAACTTTATGACTTGAAGTGATAAACTGCTAAAGCATGTAATATAGGCCTTTGGTTTACATGCATACATTTAATGTGAATTCACATTTAGGCATTAGATTTTCAGATATTTTACATGTAAAAATGTAAAATCAAGTGTGAAACAGCCTTTCAAATATGAAATCTCATCGGACATGTGATTTTTGAACATTTACAGGATACTGGCACATAGTGCAAAATACAAAATGCCTTCTTCAAATTGCTTTCCAAAACCAGAAGCTATTCAATTTATGAGTGTATAATATGGTGAAAGGAAAAAAAATCCTCATCCAGTGTAGTCTTCTTACTTAATAAATCACTTAAATGACTAATCAGTTATCATAATTGTACATGAACTAGATTCTGGAAGACCTAAACTAAAACATTGAAATTTACAGTATCTCATTACTTTATATTTAAGCCTTAATTTACTTATTTTACATATTTCACTCATTTAGTGTCCCACTAAACTGTCCATTCTGCAATAATTATTCATAAACAAATACTATGCTTTATGGGAAAGAGGAGTTCTAAACTACACATGGCGAGTTTCTCCCAATCCTTAATGAGATCTATCTGTTGCTGTGGAGGGATTATGAAATGTGAAGGGGCGTGATGTGGTTTGATATGGCCCCGGCACAGTGAAGGGATACACTGCTTGGAGCGCTATTTGTGGCTCGTGTATCCGGTTGCCTTGGAGACAGCTGGCAGAGTGCCAGCAGGAGACCGAAGTTGACCTCAGACAGACAGTTACAGATAAATAAGCAAATACCCAAACAGGCAGCTGTAAACATGACGGCAGGCAGACGGTCCTATATCATCATTTTCTGTTCACTTCTGTTCGGAGGCGAACGCTGGTGATTGTATCCCTCTCTCTTTGTCTCCTCTCTTCACTCTCTCTCTCTCTCTCCTAGGTAAGTGGTTGTAATGGTGTCTCTCCCTCTGACTGTGTTGCCTCAACCCCTCAATTAACCCTCCTTCATGTCCTGCACTTGGCCTGCGAGCTGCACCGTGCTCTCTTGTGTCTTGGGAAGTCAGCAGGTAAAAGCAGGTTTGAAATATGATCTGACTGACTATGAACACCAGAGACATGGTGACAAATGGCTCTTTTGCCAAAATAACACCACAACGTTGAGTCACTTCAGTCCAGACTGGAGCGTAGTTGTGACGGAGCTGAACTTTCCAATGTGTCCCAAGAGCTCTCTACTCTCATTATAGAGTAACAGAAGAGGGGATGAAAGTGTACAGGTGAAATGTGTGATTTAAGGAGGTACTGAGATGTCCTCACATATTGTGCCACATAGCCTTGAACTCCATCTTTTTTGCAAATTTGTCTCAGGCTCACTCCTGTTGTCCTGCAGGCAGCCTCGTCAGTCTCCATGATGATAACACACACTTTTTCACAAACATCTTGTGAGTACTCGCCACTGAGTAGTGCCTCCTTGATTGATAAAAAAAACACAATTAGAAGGATTGTTCAATACTATTATTACATAAACAATGCTTTTGTGTACCTTTACTTACATATGAAGCTGTACAAGAATTTTGCCTGTCTATGACGGTCTGAATTTAGATTAAAATCAGCAACTATCTGATCAAAGTAAAAAGGATTATACAGTAAGTCCTGATGTTTGATACTCTCTTTTTTGCTAACTTTTGAGTACAGAGGTTTGCATTTTTTGTGTACAGTGACACCTCAGACTACACTGATTGGCATTAGTGCTGAAATGAGTTATTTGATTTCAGCACAGCAAGTTGTTTGAAAGAATTATTTGAGAACTATCAAGCAAAAGTGAGTGGAGGAAAAATCAGATGTATGACCCTAAAACTGTATTTCCAAATGGTGACCAGATCTTTAAGACAAGAGAATTCCTTTGTTTTGGTCTGTGTTTCCTGTAACACATCGCAAACTTTGTGAAGTATCCTATAACTGTCGGCTTATCTGGCTGTGCCTACTTCAAAGGAAACCATATGGGGGAGGAAATGTTAGTCTTTGTCTTCCATGCTTAAATACAAGGCAATCAGAGCCCTCTGTACCACTCTGTTAGCAGACACCCTTTGCGTGTACGACAGTTGGTCCTTTCTGCAGAAAGCTTAATAAATACTTAGATTTCATTTTCCAGATTTCCACCACAAATGTTCCAATATCTGGACAAAACAAGTGATTGTGATTGTTTTTTCAATTTATTTCAAAAATTGTATAGATCAGATGATTAATCGAGAAAGTAATCAGGAAATCACTTTCATCAAGAAAATTAAAGTAGCATATCTTTTGTGCACTGACACAGTAGACTACACAAAAAGCCTAACATGCATGAGAATTTAAGCCACATCACACATACCACAAGATAGAACGGTGGCTCTGCCTCCTCCAGCATTATGTCTCCTGTCAGCTGGAAGGATCTTGACCAAAGCTCCCTTGAGAAGCAGTTTCAGGTTCAGATGTGATCATTCGGTTCTGCTTTGACATTAATAATGTGATCAAATCTGCCTGACTGATCCTGCAGGCGAGCAGGCTGCAACCACCACCCAACAGTCTCTTGAATATGGCAGTGCTTTGTCTTTTATCTAGTTTTTTAGTCCACTTACAGTGTGTCGGATATCTGGACCCTGCTTTGTCAGTGTTGATAGTGAGAGCAAGAAAAAAAGTGTGTGTGTGAGACAGGAGTAGCAAGAGAGCGAGAGAGAGACTAAATCCGACAGAACAGAGAGACAGCCAGGGGAGAGAGAGGCCATGTTATGTCTAAACAATGAGAGCACTTCTTAGACGTGACAGCTGAGAGTCACCTCGAGGGCTGCTGTATCCTTTATTTGTGGATTTATATAGAGCCCGACTAATACTTGATATTATACTGATATTGATATATAATGTATCACCCGATACATAAACACGTAACATAAAAAAAACTAAACCTTTCTGGTAACAACCCGTAAGTTGGATGAGAGATGATAACCAACATACAAAAAAGGCATTGTATGCTTCTTTTTTATTTTACTAATAGTATTGACTGATATTTTTATTATTCTGAAATCAATCAATATCTGTCAGACTAGTTAATGGGGAGTGGTCTGGTCGAGTCCTCATGTGGTTAATGTTCATGTGTCATGTTAAAGTAGTGTTCATTCTTTTTTACCCACTTGGGGGCAGCAGAGAAAGCTAATGCCAATTTAATATACAATAATCTCCTTTTTATAAAGGTTTAATGGAAAACCTTTTTACACATCCAACTGACACAAAACAGCTGGCTAGCTAGTTTCTAACATGTGCTGTTCTGAGTAGGTACAGTGTGTTTATCAGAGCTTTCTGCTGCTGTTGGAAACAAGGTAACAATAAGACTGAACCAAACCAGTGAGCTGAAAGAAGCTAAAACGCTCTGTAGACCTGAGGGGGAACTGTGGGGTCTGGTGATAATTCTCTGGTTTTGTCTCTACGAGCGACGCCTTTCAAATTATCACATAATCACCCATTGTTAATATAACAATTGATTAGTGCAGCTTTAAATTGATTACAATTATAGTGACATTTTATTGTTCAGAATATAAAGATATCTCATTGTTCCTGTCATCTCTGACAGAGTTCTTTATTTTTATCTTTACTCAGAAACAAAGTGTATGTAATGTGTATAAAACATAACATCAAAATAAAAACCAAAAGAAAGCTTGACAATAGGTGTATTTTAACACCTTCGGTATCAAGGACCATGAATGTTCTCCCCCTCTTTGTACTGTCAATTCCTTACTGACTACTATCAAAGAAAGGCAAAAATGCCCCCGGAATACTTAGTATATATTATATACTAAGTATAGTTGTATATTGTTATATACTGAGATTTGTACTCTACAGTATCGATATCCGTGTCTGTCTTTAAAAAATCCAATATTGGTCAGCTTTTGTTTATGGGGAGTGGTCTGTGTCTGCATATGCTTTGTTTGTGTGAGCTGAAATAAATGACACCTTGTTCACTGCTATTTTCATCAGACTTGACCTTACACAAAGACGCTGTGATTTTGATGTGTTAGAGACATTGCACCCAATGAAGGCTGTTTCTTCGAGAGCCAGCGTGACCTGTCCTACCATATTTTAGACGAACGACTTGTTTTGTCATACATTGCAGTAATTTAGGCTTTGAAAGCTGAAGGGCAGAAGCATCTCTGCCTCTGTTTTTGTTAATTAGTATATCTGTTACAAGGTTGTCTGTCCCCTCACACACTGATATACAAATAGAGAGGGATGAAAGGCCACCTGCCAAAAAGATGCAATGTACAAGCTCGACCGCCACTGATTAACAACAGGACATCCGTGTGTCCTGCTCTTACTGATAAGGCTCAACAATCAGCAGGTTTACTGGTCCTTGGACAAGATAAGGAACAAATAAATCTTGGTATCGGTTACAAAAGAAAACTCAAAGAGACTCATAGAGCATAAATCACTACAATGCAGAGACCTGGAGACAGTGCACCACCACACCATTATTACATCTCTTAAAACTAGTGAGGAAAATCTGCTAGCGTGGTGAGATGGTTTTATTTGCTTCTCGTGCAGCTCAGCTTGTGAGTTTTGTCTTGAGAGAACTGCATTATCCAGCACCAGCAATGGGACTTCTTTTTTACTTTATCAGCACACATTTGTTAGTGTGTGACTGTGTAAGTGTCGTTTGAACATAAAAATGCTCTTCTCTGTTGCAGCAGGCACATATACAGTACAGACTTCTGTTGAGAGTTTGATTAGATGTTTAGGTTTACGAAGTTCCCTAATTACTGATATAAGCTATGCTATGATTTCTGGGTTTTGAAACAGCTATTTGTGGCTCCCATTTCTTACAATCTGCAAAGTGAAGCTTGGAGTCACAATTAAGCCACATGTTGAGAGGATCTTAATTGCATCTAATGTGATGTACTTTTCTGTTTCATAAGAATATTGTGGTGGGACATAATGCAGCGTAAATGAGTGGGATATCAATTATGGAGACATTCAAAATTTGAGATGGAAATGTTTTTAAATTAATGGAACTCCAAATGGATTAAGGGTACCACATAGGACTACACGAGTCCCTGAAAGTGCAGAAAATCACATTAAAGTAATTCCATAAGGTAAACTTTAATGGAACATCTGATGACACAATGCTAATGTCCTAATGCTGTAATCCTCACCCACCTGGTGCTCTGTGCAGGTTGAAACACATTTCAAGAATAACTTTGATCCAGGTTGAGAGCTCAAACACTTCGTCTTGTTCATGAGCAAGTGTTTGTGTTTGTGTCCCGTTACAGCCAGGCATGTTGGGTTTAATTAGACTGGGGAATACAGAGGTTCAATGGAACAGAGTGCTAATATGATTAGACGCAGTAAATCACATGCACACATATAGACACCTACAGAAAACCAGAGGTGTTTTACAAAGAGGAGCACTTTACTACAGTGGGTTTTACTGTAGTAAAGTGCTGCTCGTTGTAAAAATGCTGGCTGGAACGATGCTGACAAAGTATAAACATATACATAAAGGAACGGAATAACTGATACAGCGTGCAAAAACAAACTGAGATGAACTCTCAAAAAGCTCAAAATCCTAAAACAACTATAAAACATAACAGTGTAACTGTGTTACGCTAAAGGTCTAATATACATATATACATACAACTAACTGACACGCCTTGACAAAGTGTTTGTGTAATTACTTAAATATAATATAAATGATAAATTTATCTCAATTTAATACTAGGATTACGCTCCATAAAGCCAATTTACAGCTAATGGGATCAGGCTAATTCCAAGAAAACTGAACATTCATGCCTTTAAAACTCACAGACCCACAATGTCACCCAGAGCCCATGAATTGACAATGAAAAAAACAGATCTAAAGAGAAGAGTTGTGTTCATTGCTACAGAGCAGGAACTATTAGACATATTGGATGAAGACTAAAGGAAAAGGTTGTACACCACAGACCACTGATGCACACAAACTCTGACACTGGAAGAGATGGCCGAGCTTTATGGTTTACTCACTTTTATGTTCTTGTCAGCTGGGCTTAAATCCAGCAGGGACGAGGCTAACTGGAGTGCTATGCAGAGACTTTATTGATACAGGTCTGAGCTCCATATTCTAATTAAGCACTAAGTGCAGTGCATGTCAAATTAAATTTGACATCCACTGCAATTTAAATCTATTTACAGCACAGCAGTAATGAGGGGCTTCTAGGGTCGGTGCATGGAAAATCTGTATTTCAGCCTGATTGATACAGCACATTGTAACACCAGTTAAGATAGATTTTCATGGTAAAGTGACACCAAAATTCCAGAAAAATAAGCCTAATTTACTGAAGTAAGGTGGGTGTAACCACTAATCTCATTCTCTTTTGAAGTGTGTAAAAAACAAAGAGGCATCCACTTGTTTCTAAACATCTGATTCTCTAGTCTCTTGGTGTGATGCTGCCTCTATGTGGTCAAAAAAAGAACTGCATCTTTTACATATACTGTATCAAAAGAAGGTATATGTTTAGTTTCACTGGCAGACACTAAACACCCCAAAATCATCTCTCAGTATTCCCCTGTATTGCACTGACTCCAGGTCAGAGGCAGGAAACATTACTGTGGATTCATTAATTTTATTAGCTTCTGCAGTATTTATTAGGACTTTCATTTGAGGGGATGAAATTGCTTTGCACCCATCTTCCCCATCACATACAGATTAATAATTCACAGAGCTTGTAAAAGTGTGAAAGATTTAGCATGCAGTCTGTAAGGGGAAAAGCTGTCAGAGTCTATGATTGCCACTAGAGGGGGCTAGACACCACAGGAAAAATAACTGTTCAGTGTTTGTGCATGTAAACTCTCATACTGTGTCCATTTCTACTTTTATTTTCTTGGTGTTTTAACAGGAAGTACACTTAACCAGGTTATTGGTTGGGAAACTGGCAGCTACTCATGGAGGATATGCATAAACACACACACACACTCTTTGTCGTCTTTCCTCACACTCTCTGCTTCCTCTCTTCCCCTCCTGTCATTGGGCTTTTGCTGCATTTACTCCATCAGGCACAAACAGACACAACCAACTGTCCACGTTTGGATTCACGCCTGCATATCAAAACTGTGTACAGTTTGTGTTTGCAGGTCAACAGGAGTGTTGGCTTTGTGCCTGACATTTTGATCTACTTCTTTCTTAATGAATGCCCCAGGAACTGCCTAGTAATTTACAGTTTACTGTGTGTGTGTGTGTGTGTGTGTGTGTGTGATTATGAATGATTGTGTGTTTTAAGCCTCCATCCTTCACTGGTGTAGTTTAAGGTTTGACAGGATCATGGTTTTACTTCGTGTTTTTTGTGTACTAGAGTTACAGCGATTAGATGATTAGTCAAAGGACAGAAAATGAATCGACAACTGTTTTGATGATCGTTTCATATTTAACTGTTACAGAAACATTTACTTGTGTGCATAAATGTGCAACACATCAGTATAAGCAGTTTGCAAAGTAATTCATTGTTTAGCAAAAATGCTAAATAGTGTTTTCTGTTTCTAGCATCCTGAAGGTGAAGGGCTGCTGCTTTACCCTGTTTGGTGTCATTGTACATTGAATATTTTTGGCTTTTGGACTGTTGTTCAGACAACATAAGCAAATGAATGAAGTCCACTTGGGCTCGTAGAAAATGTGATGAATTACATAAATAATAAAACAATTAAAATAGCGCTAGTTTAAACAAATTCCAAAGGACTGTTTAAATTAACTGTATTTTTGCAGGTCAACAATTCACCTTGGAAAATGACGGTGTTTTTTAACATTTGGGTTAGATTTATCTTTTCATATTTGAAATTAGCCTCAATTGTCTGATTACCCTTCGGGGCCACACTGTGTTCATTCTTCCAGCCGGCAATATTGGTGCCACCCTGTGGAGGCCAGTAACACACACTTACCAATGACTTGATTAACTGCACTTTCATGGTTGTGTGCACTGAGCAGTTTGCTGCAGGCAGTGGATAGCATTAGACTGAGATAGAAAGATTGATGAAAGAAAAACATAGCAGAGATGGGAAAAAAGGAGTGGATGATGATCGAGTAAGCAAAAAATCTTTGCTGCTGACCCACATCTAGAGCCTGACGTTTTTCCCCGAGTATGCGGTTTCCTCTCCTCTGGTAAAGTACGATATTAAAAACTGAGAGAAGAGTCATGTCACTGTAAAGACACCACCAGAGACAACAAGCCAAACTCTTAAACCTTTCGACATCTTCGTCTTTTGTTAAGCTAGTTTTACATTTCTGATCCATGTACAGATAAATCACCTGCTGTTAATCCCAGTTTCAGGACAGACAGAAAGACTTTAAGGGCTAGAACATCCAATTCATAAGCTCCTCTTACAGATGGAGGTAATGAAGGATTAGTCCAATAAATCCTATCTGAAGTCACTCTCTGACTGATGACTTATTATGGTGCAGTAACTGAAGTTTGGCCTGTGATTAGCCTCAGACATTTGGTGGGCTGGTTTTCTACTTCATAGAACATTTCACTTGAAATATCTTCGGTTTTTGAGGCTATTTGGGCACCTGTCACAATAAACTGAGCACAGCTAAACATTGTGAATGATAAGCAAGGAAACTTTTTTGTGTGTGCACTTTAGGTACCCAGTTAACACTATTAAAAAGGGACTTACAGTAAGTGAAAACAATTCATAACTGTCAATTACCCAACTGGATATCTAATACATTTTATCCTGCCAAAGCCTTGAAGGTTTGAACAGACTGAAAGTATCTAAACATGCTTTCAGCATTAGTTTACCCTTTAACAGCTGCAGTGTGCAGTCTGAGGCAAGCTCTGTAGCCAGTGCTGTGTAGATGTGTAGCAGGTATAATTTCTTATATAAGTTCACCATGTTCACCATCTCAGTTTAGCATGTTAGCATGCTAAAGCTGTCGAGACATTTCACTCAATCACAAATGTGAACCTCATGGTGGCTCTAGATGAAAAGTCAGTAGGATTTATCCTCTGGGGAGCATGAATGTCTGTACAAAGTTTAATGGCAAGCCATTAAAAACAGTTGTTGAGATATTTCTGTCTGGACCAAAGTGGTGGAACGACCTACATTGCCATCCCTAGAGCCACACAGCTAAAATGTTGCCTAAACACAAGCAGCTATAACAACAGTTTATGATACTCAGTACTCCATACGCATTTTAGCCAGAATCCAAAAAGTACTGAGGTTCGAGACCCAGCACGAGTAATTAAGTAACAATTAAGTATAGTGTTGTTTACACTACAGTTAATGCCATTCAAGTCAGGTCCAGGTGTCCATTCACTCTTTGGCTCATACCCAGAGGGAAATATCTGGGGCACAAGCTGTAGAGCAGCTTGGCTGTTACGCTTAAAGGTTACGGTAAAACACATACCACTGTGTGATAGTACATTTCCTGTGATTTACTTATAAATCATCCTCTGACACACTGCATACAGTAAATCATTTATGTTAGGTCTTGTCATCTCTAATTAAAAATATTATATTAGAGTATAAAGTATAAACTATAACATATGGCTTGTATGTTTTAAGACATCCTCTCCTCTCCTCTCCTTTTTGTTATTGTCATTTTGTGAGTGGGACCTCTCTGTGTAGCCAATTACTGCTCTCTCACATCCCAAACAGCCAATAGCAAGCCTGCTGTGCTGTCACATGTCCTTGTCACGAGCTACAATCCCATCCCCTCTCCCATGTTGTTAATATTCAAAGGCTGCAGTCTACTGACATGAGCTCATACCAGCACTCATCTCTCACACACACATACTGGAAAACTGAGACACAAACACATGCAGGGATGTATTGATCCCTCAGCACACACACTCTGCAAATTCTGTAAATACATTCTTAGGATCATTTTGATACATCGAGGAAAACATTACAGGTCTTCTAAAAACATTTAAATTTTAAATTTTCTGGCATTCATTCATCGGGCTATGTTATATTCAAGTGCAGAAAATTATCCTTTTTGTCACCTCAGGCGACAATTGGAATGTTTTTGCTTCTCATTAATTTAAAGCTGATGGGTACTGCTTCATTGAAAGTAGGTAATTGCACAGGCATCCCCTAAAGGTATGATTCTCCCATATCTGAATGTATCAGTTTATTATGAATAATACAGTAGTCTCTTAATAATTGATCCATTAGTGCACAGGAGTCTGCATGCACCTTTCTCATCTAAAACCCAAATGAAAAAATTTGTGATTTTTCCAAATTTTGAAAGTGTGGCTTTGATTTTGATATCTCTGACACTTTCTTATTTATATTTATATTATATTTGAAAAATATAGGGAATGGGAATCCCATTAGTTACGCACATAATTGTTCATAAACCAAATTATTGGACAAATGAAAATGTTGACCTGCTGGGGGTACTAGATTTGTTACAATTGATCCTGAGGGGAACATGAATGTATGGACCAAACTTCATGGCAATCCCTCCAATAGTTGTTGAGACATTTCATTTAAAACCACAACTGTCAGCCTCATGGTGTTTAGAGGGAAATTAGGATACAACCTCTGGGGACCATAAATGTCCAAATGTTATGGTAATCCATCCAATAGTTGCTGAGGTATAACCACAAAAGTCAGCCTCCAGTTCAAACCTGGAGCCACAGTATTTTTTCAATTGTGTAGTTACCTTCTCTCTAAGTTATTTGCAGTGGATATACCTCCACACCCACCGAAAACACGATCAAACTTCTGATCTAAAATCTATATCATGATTAAAAAAACCACTTTATCTCGATGACAACAAATAAATAGTAACAACAAATAGTATTGATACATACATGATGTTTTGTTTGGCTTACTGTTTGTCTGGGTTAATTACAATGCGACCACTTAAAGATTCTTCTCTTCTGCACTCGAATTCATGCTCATTGGTTGGTTGAACATTTAGTGTCATTAATTGTTCTTCTCAGTTGAACTGTATAGAATTCTGACAGTTTTTGTAAATTAAAAGTTAATTTAGGTCAGTAAGAGATTCTCTTGTTTGGACATGGCCGTGACCAAGAAGAAAGAACAGTGGAGATCAAGGCAGCGAACAGGCTGAGTGAAAGTAGTTTCATAACAGGAGCATCATGGCTGGACACGTACTGCTGGACACCCAGTGTGTGTGTACTGTATGTACCCTGTGTGAATTATGATCCTCCCTTTCTCTCTCAGCCATAGCTAGCTGGTTCTAAGCAGAGGTATTCAACCAACCCTACTCCCTCCTTTTTTTTCTGCTGTCCCAGCTGCTCTCTCTACCTCTCTCTGCCCCCTCCTTTTTCACCCCTCCCTCCTCCTTCTCCTCCTCCTCATCCTATCTCAACCTCCTTTCCACTGTCATTTTCATCCTGTTCATATGTCCCGGCGAGACGTTGAGAACTGAGCGTGTGTGTGTACATAGAGGATGGCTCAGTGCTCAGGTGCAGGCGGCGGGCTCTGGGAACCAGTCAAGCAGGCAGCAGGACCAGTTTATTTACCCACAGGACAGAGCACTCTGCTGGGCTAGTGGCTGCAGCTTGAGCCCCTTCTTGGACCTTCAACCCTGATACTAATGTATGTGTAACTGAGCTCTTTTTATACGTTGTTCTTGATTAAGAGGACAATTTCACTGGACTGTGGATCATATCAATATTTTTTGGGTATTTGCTATAATGGGCACTTGTTTTGCACTGTGAGCATTGAGCAGTGGAAGCAGCTGCGTTCACAGCAGTGGAGCTTAAGGAGTTGAAAGAGAAGAATATGTCCTGCCTCTGTACTGCCCCAGAGTGGACTTCTGCAAAGTGTGGATAGCCTCTAAGGGAGATAAAGAACAAAAGAAAGAGGGAAATCTCGAAAACGAGAGGAGAAAAATCATTCCTAGACAATCTTCCTCTCACACACCTGCGAGGACTCCATCTCCAACAGAAGCACAGAGGATAGGGGGAACAAAAAGATAATTAGGAGCTAAGAAGAAAAGGCTAACGAGGAGACTTTGGGTCCACGCACCAATCCCCATTCATCCCTCTTTCTCCCATTGCCACCTGTGAGGATTAATTGGACTGGAGCAGCATGGCGCATGCCGCCTCGCAGCTGAAGAAAAAAGCGGATGAGAACCTCAACGCTGTGGAGGACGAAAAGGAGAAGAAGAAGGCAGCAAGGAAGCGTTCCCGTGAAGCAAAGAAAAAGGTAGAGAAAGAGGAGGAGGAGGAGGGAAGGATGAGGAGTTTGGAGGGAGAAAAAAACAGCTGAAAGAGAGAAAGGAGGCAGAGTAATGGAGGAATGAGAGCGCATAGCTGACACAGGAGTGAGAGGCTTTAGACGTGTCGGTCTGGTGGAGTCTAGGAGGTTCTCTTTTGTCATGATGCAGCCTCCACACACACACACAGACATGCACATACACACCCAGTGACAAGAGGGGTGATCCCATTGGGAATACCGGGGGTGGGGGGGTTGGAAGGGGGCAAAGACAGAAAGATGGATGAGTAGAGAGCAGGGAAAGGGAAGAAAAGAAAGGATAACAGGAATCAGCTATGGAGGACAGATTGGTATTTTAGGCAGCAGTGTTGCTATTAATATGTTGAGAGTGTGAAAGAGAAAGAGATGATCACTCGTACTGCTGAGTTATAAAATACTTCGGACAGACGTGAGAAACCAACTGGGTTAGCATCAGTGTTGTAATGACTCAAAAATGTTCTCACGCACAGACACACACACACATTCACTCACTCACTCACTCACTCACTCACTCACTCACTCACTCACTCACTCTCACACACACACTCTCAAGATGTTGGTTTTGTAATTAAACCTCATATGTTCACATACCCCTCCTGATAGGATGCTGGTTTGTGTGTGTGCGTGGGTGTGTGACTTGTATTTTTTCATGTTAACTTTCTTGTATGAAAACATTTATCTTCATGTCATGTCTGAACATCACATGTCTGAACATCACACCTCCACTGTTTCACCCCCTCCTGCTGAAATAATCGTGTGTGTTCTGTGACACAACATGACTATTTTGACATGAAAGTACTGTCTCTGTATCGGTACTGGAGCCGAGTGTCAGCAGTCACACCCTGCGGTTAGGTGTGTGTGTGTGTGTGTGTGTGTGTGTGTGTGTGTCATATGTCATTGTGCAAGGACAAAGTTAAGACTTGGTCTCGGACACACACACAATCATGTATAAGGTGATCAATAGGTCTGACTTGAAATCAATAATCATCCTCACTGCAGTGACAGCATTTGAGCTGAAGTCGACGTTGAATAACTTTGTTGACCTGTGTGTGTGTGTGTGTGTGTGTGTGTGTGTTTGTGTAACTGTGATTGGCCTGGCGCTTAAAATTTATTTGCCTGAGTGTGTACATGTTGATATTTGGGCTTGTGTGTGATTGTGTGTCTATGTGTGTACATGCTGACTAGCTTGAGGCCATCATTAGTCCAGAGTTAGCCACCTGTCACACAGAGTCAATACCAGTGACCTCATTAGCATCAAGGTCAAAATGGATAGAGAGGTTGCTTCCTGTGTTGACAGGAAGTCAGGGTTGTTGTGAGGTAGTAGTGGTACCACAGAGACAAGCACCAAAACAGTTGTATTTTTTTACATTGAGCTGAATGCTCTCTGGCGGGTTATCTGTGAAAGTCTCATAATGGGAGACTGTTGAGAGCATCAGTCATTAGAGAAAATGGCAAAAAATGACATGTTTGCATTCAAACGACAAAGCCCTTTAGCTCTCACAGTAATTATGACTGTTGTTTGTCAACAGTGAACAAGGAAGTCGGGTAATGATGAATCAAAATATTGTATAAAAGTTGCTATGCTTGGCTGCGGTGGAAAAATTGGTGTCAATCAATAAAAGCAAAAATGCAGCAAAGTGCAAAAGGCACAGCCCTAGCGAGCAAATCATGACGAACATGAAATGTGACTTAAACATCCACTGAAGAGACAAAAAAAACTGAAATACCAATTCCTGAATTTCGTTTAACAAAATGTTGGACTTTTGACAGTCAGCATTGGTTTCTATGACCGCGATCAATCTATAACCAAGTGGGTGTTAATATAACTCGTGTTGCTTCAGCCTCTGCTATTAAGAGATCATCGTCATCATCATCATCATCATCATCATCATCATCATCATCATTAGCAGGACCAATTCTGTCATTTCTCTGCTGAGGTCTGTCTACACCCTTCAGTGTCAATAGGTGTTTAAATGTGGTTAGTGACGACAACATTTTGTCAACGTGTATTTTTTTCTCCGAGACATGAATATTGTAAATTACATTTCACCCAAAGTTTGACACCAGTATCAATTTGAAGGCATCAGAATGTATCCACCCTCTTCACCGTGTTGGATGTGTAATAGATCTACTGCATAATTACGTGCTTTCACCAAACACTGAAAGGAATTCAAGGCAGAACTCTTTTTGAATGTTGACACTGACTGATAGCATAGCAGAATAGCATGAATGTGATCAGAAATGAAGGAGGAAGTTTGACCTTGACAGGACCAGCTGCAATTTGAGCCTGTGTGATCACAGATTGATGGTTTCACTATTAAGGCAACAGGTGAGGGAAACGTGTTGCTGTAGTATTGTGCGTATAGAGTGACATCAGCAGTTTCTTGGTGTTTGTAGTGTAACGTTGTGTAAGTGTGTGTGTGTGTGTGTGTGTGTGTGTGAGGGGGGTTATCAGCTATCCTGGGCTCACTCAAGGTAAATCTATAACACTATCTGCCCTGGGCCGATTCTTGGCACCACGGTGCAAAAAATATCCTCTCCCTCCTCGGATCCCATCACCTCAATTACCTTTCTTTTCTTTTCCTCGTCTCACTTTAGCTCAGCCCACTTCGCTGTCTCTCTGTCTGTCTGATACTAGCATTACCCGATTTGGCTTTTTGTCATCTCCGATCATGTAGGTTTCACAGATATTACGCTACGCTAGATGTCAGTGTCCCTCCCTCTATCTTTTATGCGCTCTCCTTCTCCCTTTGTTTCTTTAAGAAATATTTCCACAGTTTGGGAATGATACGTACCGGTATACTCACCGGTATATCATTTGCTTTTTTTCTGAGCGTTACAATAGAAGATAAATATGAGTTTCATGTCTGTGTGTTAGGTACAGAGTAGGAGTCAGGACGTGTTAGCATAGCTTAGCTTAAAGACTGAAGGCAGGCGGAAACAAACTCATGGTGATGATGTGGCACCTGTCTGTTGGTTACCAAGATGAGTTTCAGCACATAATTCCAAATTAAATCACAAGTTGTCATTTTTATATTTCTGTTTTTATACGGATTAACTACAAGATAAAACACGTCAACTACATAGTCAGCTTTAGAGTTGTTGGTAGGCATTTTACTTTGGATAGGCGATATTTGCCTCTACCTCTAGTCTTTATGTTAAATTAGGCTAACCATGTTCTGACTCTAGCTCAATTATTAATAAAGGAATAGTTTGACATTTGACCAGATACACTTTCTAGCTGAGAGTTAGATGAGAGGTTCGATACCACCTTCATGGATGAGCGTTAAGTGTGGAGCTGAAGCAGGGAAGCAGTTAGCTTAACTTAGCATAATGACTGGAAGCAGTGGGAAACTGCTAGCTTAGTTCTCTCCAAAGCTCATTAATAAACAAGTTGTGTTTTGTTTAATTGAATTAGTAACTGAAATGTAACAATGACCATTTGTGGTTTTCAGGGAAGTTATGTGCTGCAACTTTTTACTTTCATTTTCTTTCTGAAATGAATTATTTTCTTGTCTTTGGGCCTCCCTGCTTCTATTATGTACACACACTCCTGGTACATTATGCAGCACATGACATATCATTCCATTCATTCGTACCTTTTATTTGAAATTGATTTGGTAATGCATTCCAGGCCTATCCATTGGTCAGTGCTGTGCTCAGTATGGTGTGTTTATGGTTCTAACGGGAAGCTGGAAAACAAAAGCCATGCATTACGAGCACTACTGAGACCAATGCACCGTGCAGCTGCCATTAAAGCTATTAGCTGCATGCTTTAAATGAACGTGTACTGTTGAACTGCAAACCATGCTATGCTTTTAAGCTTCAATGCATGAACAAGTTATGTTTCTTGTAGCACTGCAGTCATTCATGCTTTTTAAATTGGTTGGCTGGTAAACTAACTGACTACAGTGCATTACTGGTAGGCTGACTGACTTATTCATAAGGGTCTATCTAATTGTGTGGGTGACTGTCTGGTTGACTGATTAACTGCTACGTTTTGTACCTTCTGATAGTCTGACTACATATGCAGTGCATTGTATTTTCCTTATTATTTTATTTATTATGATTTTATTTTCCTATGTTTTAAGCATCATTCATTTTGCCATCTGTAATGCAAATATTAACATTTGTGCACAAAGCCATCTGTGGGCTGACCCTTCAAGGCAGTAGAAGAGGCTAAGATTGCTTTCAGCAGGGACTGAATTTGGCAACAGGACAAAATCAGTGTGTGTAACCAAATGGGCTTTTAGGCAGAGACGTGTAATGAAAACACCGCTCTCAGTCAGACTTGTTGGCATCATTTCCCTTCTCCTGCTTGTTTCCTTTATCATTTCGGACGTCATGCTTTTAGTGATAGTGTGACTCCAGACTCTGAGGCAATCTGTGGCGGCTTCAACTGACCTCTACTCTGTCCTTGGTCTTAAATAACACACACACACACAGCAGACATGAATGTTTACCTTAGCATACATTTTGACATGTCCTGATAAATAATATGTTTTAGTAATTAGTTTACAACTCAAGTTAATATCAAACAAAGCACAAATATTAAAACATATAACAATATAAAGGTATATTGATAATGTTAATGGTATATGCAGATGATGTAAGAAAGGAAGAAGTCTGTTGGTCCTGCCAGTCAGTCCACCTCCACACTGAAATATCTCAGCAACTAGTGGACGGATGCCATTAAACTTTGTACAGGCATTCATGGTCTCCAGACAAAGTATCCTCTTGCTTTTCTGTCTAGTGCCACCATTAGGTGGACATGTGTAGTTTTAAGTAAATTGTCTCAATTGGATTGTCATTCAATTCAATTTTATTTATTTCATGAAATTGTAGGTGTGTGCCATGTACAATTCAACAAAGATCATATACAGGAGCGACTCATAGAGGTCTATTATGTTGAAGTGAGTGAGAATTAGAGAGGGGGGATGGAAGCGTTATTTTTGGGAAGGACTCAATTCTGGCTTTTTCTTTTCATCTGCAGCCTCATCTCTGCTCCCCCCCCACCCTATCTCTATTTATCTTCCTCCCTCCCTCCCAACACTGCTCTCTCTTTCAATGCCTCCCTCCCTCCCTGCATCTCTGTCAGCTGGCAGAAGGTTGTATTGTTCTGCCACACTTCTGCTTCTGGGACTGGGGGGAGGAAGCAGGGTACACACACACACACACACACACACACACACAAACACACATGCAGATCCCTGGTGACCAGGCATTGTACCACATTAATCCCCTGACACTTATTTAAGCCAAGATTCATATTTGAAGCCTACTCATTCTTCAGCCAGCATGTCTATATATGTCTTTGTTCCCTAATACTCCACTAGATCTGCTGCCCATATAAATATTTAATTCTTAAACTTATTTTTGTTTACGTTCCATTTTTCTGACACTTTACATTTACTTAGTATGTAGAAGGTTACATGAATGTTTTAATAAATATACTATTGTCTGTTTGCAAGAAAGATTTTTGTGAATAAAATGTTTAGAAAAGTCATTTTTTTAAAGAATGTCTCTTTTTTATTTGTCTACAAATGTTCCAAGAAGATTCATGAAGCTCAACATTTTGAGATTTTATCATCATTTAGAAGCCGTCGTGCTTATAATGCCCACAAATGTGTCTTTAAACAACATTTTTATTTTATTTTCTCATACAGTACACTTTGTTATTCTTGCTACACACTGTAATTTATGCATTGCTCAAGCAAATGTGAAGACGTACTGCTTTCCTTAATCTCTCATGATAGTAAACTGAATATCATTTTTTCTGAGCACAGATTTTATAAACCAAATGATTTATTGCTCGAGAGAATAATTGGCAGATTCATTCATAATGGAAATAATCATTAGCCGCAGGCCTTTACGGTTTCTCCTTTCCTCACTCTTGCATACCTTTTGTCCCCTGCTCCTACATCAATCTGAATTGTTTCACTCAATTATGTAGTCACTTTGTCCCCAAAGGGCAATTGGTTGTGCAGCTGAGAAACAGAAATACAAACACAAAGGGTATAAACATGTGTGGAAATATAAAATCAGCTTCAAATCAATGCAACTTTTAAAAGAAGATTATTTATTGCATTACTTATTGCATGCATATAAAGTGACAGTTTAGCTGAGAGATGATAGAGGGGATGACAAATGTTGGTGTTGTCACTCAGAATGAACTGATTTGTTTAAACCTGCTTTCATTTGGGTTGCTTTATTTTTAAACAGAACTTTGACATTCATTATTGGCTCCTCATAAAGATTATATGACAAATGTGTTGGCAAACAACGTTGGCCACTCTCCTTTTAGCTCTGTTTTTGGTCTCCACCAACTCCTGAGGGACATATCTGACTCTTTACCTGCTAAATGCTCTACCATGTTCACCAGCTAGTTAATAAGTTTGGGTGTCTGTTGTTTGGTGCTGTGCAGGGAGTGTACAATGGGTTTATTCAAGCTTTAATGCTAAAAACAGTTGCCTGTTGTGGCTAAAAAAACAAAATGAAAATTGATTAAAATGAACTGAACAGTAAAGTTGCAGGCTAGAAAACCAAAATAATGTGCTTAAAGGTGCTAAAATGCTCTGTTGAGTTGTTGAGAACTGCAGTTTCACTTCAACACATAGTAATTTGATTCATCGTTAAAATTAAAATATTGATTGGTGCAACTATTAATTAATAGATAGGCAGATGTATCTCTTGAGTACCACTGATTTTGCTGCAGTCTTTTACCACCACGTCTTTTTTGTTTGACAGATGAAAGCAAATGTGAGAGCTGACTCAATAAAATATCTATAAAACAATGTCAACTGAGACTTGACAACATGACACGTGGCATCTTTCTCTCCTCTTCCCTCTCTTTCAATCTCTCCACTGTTGCAGATTTCTGTTGCCACTTACAGAAACCGAGTTGAAACAGTAACAGTGTTGGTTTTTCTTACTCATCTCACAGTGACAAGCGAAAGGAAACAACTTATTTTTGTCATCACAAGATTGC
Organism: Nannoperca obscura; assembly: GCA_036024295.1. Classification (NCBI taxonomy): domain Eukaryota; kingdom Metazoa; phylum Chordata; class Actinopteri; order Centrarchiformes; family Percichthyidae; genus Nannoperca; species Nannoperca obscura. The sequence goes on along the minus strand of JAVQJL010081562.1, from coordinate 1,409 downwards.
AGAGTCATTTGTAAGATAATGCTAAGTTTTAAAAAGCCTAACACGTGTGAAGCATCTTCAAGCTGGAGCACCAGATGCCAACACTGACAATCTGACAGCACTCAGCCAAGATGACAAAGTCGGAAACGAGTAACCTAACTGTGGAGAGAGCATTATGAATTATAGAATGAGTCCATTACAGAGCAGAAGGGGAAACAACAGCTGGAGTGGAGAGAAGATAGAATAGAGCAAAGATAACATCTGAAAAGGGATAAAGGATGGTTAGAGGAGGAGAGTTGGGAAGTGGGGGGTTTTAAGGACAGCAGATGTATTGGATAGAATGGAAAAGTCTAATAAGGCAGCATGTTTTATGCCACCCTCGCGGCACCAGGCTGAATGTTCACTGTAACACGCTTGTAAGGGGGTTGCTGGGTCAGAGGATTGGTGCAGAGCCTGCCAAGCATTGTGATTGGTGAATGGGAAAACCAAGGAGGGGTTGGGGGCGGATGTGGGGGAGAAGTAACACATAACACATAGCCTCCCCAACCTACTGCGAAAAAGAGATAGGAGAGAGAAGGATGAAATCAAATTAAAATAAAGAGGGATTAGAGACAGCATACAGAGAGAGATGTGGAGTTAGATCAAGGGGAGCTGACTTGTGGCAGGAAAAGAGGAGGAAAGAGAGGAGAGTGGGCAGAGAGAGGGAGAGAATGACAGAGAAGATGAGGATGTTGTTAGTTAGGCCTTTTATCCTCTCTTTCCGCTGCATCCCCGCAGCTCTCTTCTCTCCTCTAAAGTGGAAGATCGACACTAAGAACTGGGACAGTCCATTCATTTACAGACACACACACACACCCACACACTTGAATATCAGCAGATTTAGCCCATCCTTATGTCGCTAAACACACCACCGTTTTTGTTTTTCCTTTTCTACAGCCAGATTAGTGTTTAGTGCGGTGGCATCACAATATGTTAAATTAATCTGGCCTAAATGAGACACCTTCTTGTTTATATGCAGCTTTTAAAGGCAAAGTTGCTGTCACACGTCACAGTCCCACCAGGCTCTTGCACAGCAAATTGAAAACATTATGCAATAAAGGCTTGCATTAATATAGATTATCCAGGATTGGGGTTTGGTTCTGAAAGCTGGCTCCATGTTGGTTCTGATTTCTTGTCTGCATTCCTATAACATTGTTGGACTCATGATGGAAAACCTTTTTAAAAGAAAAGGATCTATCGATGTATCAGAATCAGTCGTCTTTTTTTTTTTCTTTTCATTGTACCTTTTTATAAAAACTGCAACACTACAATTTACCCTTGGTATGAATAAAGTCTCTCTATCTATCTATCTATCTATCTATCTATCTATCTATCTATCTATCTATCTATCTATCTATCTATCTATCTATCTATCTATCTATCTATCTATC
>JAVQJL010081561.1:0-15606 GCA_036024295.1 Nannoperca obscura | reverse complement strand
TGGTGGAACCAGCTCCCCACATCCGTCAGAGAAACAACCTGTCTGGCCACTTTCAAGAAAAGACTAACGACTCATTTGTTCCGGGAATACAACAGCACTTAAATTGTGTTACTTTGTACAAAGTATAGCACATTGTTCAGTATTATAATGGAATTGTATTTTACTTTGAATGTATTGCATTTTAAAATGTTAGGAGAAATTCTGTTTCTCGACTTAAATGCTCTGTTTGATCCTGCCATTGGCAGCGATGTACTTACTTATAGCACTTGTGATTAATCACCAGCCCCTACAAGTTTGATGAGACATCTTGTTGTTTTCGATCATGGTTCTATGCACTGTGCACTAGAATGCACTTCTGCCTAAATGTAATGTACTCGGATGTTATAACAAAGATAAAGTAAGGTTTGACTATGACTTTAAGTTACTGGCCCTTGTCACTTACATAGTCCCAGAAAAGAACAGTAAAGCTTGCATCTTTATCTGGAGATGCAGGAGACATTTAACCCGTTCAGCATTAAGAACTGAACATGTACATGCAATATGACAGACAGGTTCATGAGATCATGCTGTTCAGTGACTCCAGTGCACAGACTAGCAATGTACTAAAGATCCAGCTGCTGCAGTTAAGTCTTCTTGTGCCATCTGGTGATGAATATGTCAAAGAGCACCTGTGCAGCACGGAAATGACTGATGTGGAAAGTCAACACGCGCAACTCCCACTCAGTTTCCTCTATAGTTCATACAGTGTGGGAGACCAAATTTAGATCTGCTTGGTCAGTGGATTTCAACATGCGGTGCTGTCGAGAGCCCACATATTATCAAGGTGAAGAAAAAAGACCAAGCATAAATGTGACTTTGAAGTTATGTGAAAGTACATAACATGTTCCACACAACAAGGAAGAGACATGAGTAATAACTATTCATGTTGCATTCTAGGTCTATAGGAAAAATGACATGACAAAAACATCCTGTTACAAATTACCCATCACTGCAGCTTATAACGTGGTGTCACTGACTGACTGATAGATTATTTCTTTCTATCTTTTTAGTGTGTTCAGTGTTAATATGGAGGTGTGGTGGCTGAGAGGTACAGCTGTGTGCCTAAAAGGGGGGTTTAACACCACCTCCTCACTTGGAAGTCGCTTTGGATAAAAGCTAAATGTAATGTAATATGCAAATTTAAGTCAAGTGAAATGTTTTTAGAAGGATATTTTAGACATCAAGGTTCAATTTGGTTTTATTTAAATATATTTATATAGCACCATATCATAACAAAGTTATCTCAGGACACTTTCATATAGAGCAGGTCAAGACAGACTCTTATATTTACAGAGACCCAACAGTCCCACCATGAGCATCTCCAAGAGACAGTGGCAAGAAAAACTCCCTTTTAACAGGTAGAAACCTCAAGCAGAACCAGAACCAGGAGCAGAACCAGAACCAGGACCAGAACCAGGCTCTAGTTGGGCACTCATCTGCCTCGACTGGTGAGAGAGAGAGAGAGAGAGAGAGAGAGAGAGAGAGAGAGAGAGAGAGAGAGAGAGAGAGAACCATGCTGCTCGTGACCAGGACAAGAAGATCTCCAAATTCCATCAGATTATTTAAAGATTAGAGGGTTAGGATTAAAGGTTAGAGGGCCTTTGGGGCCATCCCTCGACCCAGGACCCGCGACAACCGACCCGCTGTGGGTGGCTGTGGTAGCCTACAGTATGTCAGGGGATTCTAATTCTATTCTTCAGGGCCCACCTGACAAAAAACAACACATGTCAACGATTTCTTCCTCTCAAAACAAAGCTATTAAAACAATGAAGGTATGGAATATTATGTCATACATTCTTATTGTCATATACTCACGTCTACATTTCAACTTAATTGATTTATTTTATGTTCCATTTTTCTAGTAATAGTGTCCTATATTCCCAAGCGACGTGAAGGCAGCATGAGGTCATTTACAGTAGAGAGCAGGAAGTTTTCCATTAATCAACAACGGCGTCGGTTGCGCCGTGTCGCTGAGTTGTGGCTTTAGTTTTAGACTGCGGCAGAGGGAGATTGTCAGAACGCAGATAGTGTGCATATTGGAAGTGATGGTGTGACAGTCAACGTGTTTAAAATGATCGTGTGTGGATCCCTGCTGGTGTTCATGTGCGGCATGCTGTCGGCCGCGGTGAGGATCTCACCCTGGCCCCCTGCCAGCTGCTCTCGACAGGTAGGACGAGGCTCTCCGGGGACTTTCTGCCTGTGGGCCTCAAGGAAACTGTAGAAGAACAAATCATTGTCAGGGTTCTTACAAAGTTTAGAAAATGCTTATTTTTTATGATTTCAAGGTTGGGAATGTGCTTGGATTTAATTATACGCCTTCAAAAATGCTTTTCTGGTTGTTCTCTTGTAAACATCTGTTCATATTTAATATGTACGACCCCGTCGTATATTTGTCTGTTGCCTCCTGGCATTTATAGTAACTATTTATATGTGATGATAAAGAGTCTGGGAAGCTTTGGTTAGGTGCCTTGAAAGAGCTTGAATTCTACTCTTAAAAAGCGATTTATTAATGAATTCTTGTTAATTTCTCCAGGATAGGCTTGACAGCCACAGTGTCTTGACATTAAGACTCTGATTAGATCCTTTTCTGTCATAACAAGGTGTTAAACTAAATCATTTAGTATGACTTAACTAAAACAATATGTGATAATAACATGACAGTGTCCTGTAATGCGCCAGGCCTACACACAGTGGTGGTGACTGTAACAAAGCACACTACGCACCTGTTGATGTTGATTTGAATGTTTAATGATATTTGAAGGTGTTTTTGCTGCTCTGTAAAACACTTTGTGTAACTGGTGAAAAGTTGACAAATCAGTAACGTTTATATTTATGAGATTGATAATACTATAATTCTTATATTCTAATCTTCACTTTCCCCCCCTTTTGTTCCTGTCACAGGGTGTGAGATGTACAGTCAAAACAAGTGAGGCCATTTTTCTCTTCCTGGTTCCTGTTGTTATCATGTCCTTGTTGCCCTAATTCTTTGAGCTTATGTGCCTAACACTCACAGACTACACATTGGGATTGGTTAATCATTTTCTTAGACACTTAGTCACCAAAATTAGGTACACCTCTCTCTTCTTCTCTCTTTCCTAAAACAAATGTATCTTACTAAATATATAGTGATATAGTGAAATACATTCACAAACAAGCTAACTAGCATAAAGTCAGATGTGATGTCAGGTTTCCCAGCTGTCTGAAATTCAGTGTGTGTGTGTGTGTGTGTGTGTGTGTGTGTGTGTGTGTGTGTGTGTGTGTGCAGATAACTGTATGGACAGAGAATGGCTGGATGTTCATGATTACACTCCCAGCAGTCCAGAGGGGCTGCAGGTGTCTGTGGACACCAGGCAGGACGGGACAGGACACCTACAGCCTGTCCTGCTCGCTAACTGGACGATAAAGGATGATGGTGAGTCAGTCTGCTGTCCTGTGCAAAGACATGCTGCCTGGAGTATTACATTAAAATGATAGCAAGACACGTAGCAAAAATGTATTCATATTTTGTGTAAATTTCAAATGATGACTTTAGTTGAGCTTCACTTGATGTGATGTAGTGAAGACAGGAAGGAGCAGTGAGACAGGAAGTGACCTGTGCTGTGTGTCTCCTCAGGCAGCATTTGTTACCTGAACGCCACTGAGATTCATGTTCTGGTGATGTCCACCAACCAGAACCTGTGTGTTCGATATTCTTTCAAAGACAAGCTCCCAATGAGAAGCCCGTCAGGGGAAAAGGTGGGTGGCTCACAACAGCTTAGATATTTGTTTTATGATCATTATTATACACACTTTGCCATCCAGGTTTACCACAGTTCCAGTTTCTAGTGTCCCGCATAAACGTCTGTTGTGTTCTGTATGACTTGCAGCGTTTCTGTGTCTGTATTTGCTGCTCATCTCTCTCTTGTGTATGTGCATGTATGTGTTGTTACATTGATGAATGTGTTTCTTCATTTGCTTGTGTTTTACTTATTTATTTATATACTCATTACTAGACCTGATAAAGGTCACAGGTTTTTCTTTCAGCTTCACACAGGATGTTGATGAGAGATGGAACTTGTTTACAGAATGAAATGTTTATAAAATGTTTATATGATAATACTTATATAAGTACTTAATACAGACCTGTTCAATTCAATTCAATTTTATTTATATAGCGCCATATCATAACAGAGTTATCTCAGGGCACTTTTTAACCGTTGCATAGCTTTAGGTAAATTCCAGCAACACTGTTGTATGTAGTAACAGTTTGTAATTGGATGTCAAAGACAGACAGTATTATTTTGTGTTTTCAGTGGTCGTTCTCAAATAATATGCTGGTGTTGGACCCTGGTCAGAGTTATACGGTCTCCGTCTTCAACATCCCCAAACCAGAGATGGGGCACAGCAGCTACGACGTCAGCGATAGAGTCGACGTTCCCGGTGAGTTGAAGTCAAAACCTGCATGTGGTTGGTTGGTTGGTTGGTCTGTATTTCCACATCTGTGTTCAATGATCAGTTAATTCTTTCTTGTTGCAGTTTAGCCTTTTTATTTGTCAATTTCTCTGTCTGTTTTTTGTGCGTCTGTGTGTGCCTGGAGCTTAAATACAATGATTAACTGCAGTATACGGTAAATACTTTACTGAAATGTGTATCGGTATGTTTCATGTTTCAGTATCTGAAACTGTCACCATAGAAGGTTTGGAAATCGTAGGCAGCAAGTCTGACATCTGAAACCAAGTATACAGTGTGAGATTATTCACACAACTCTTGTGCTCTTTCCCAAACTCAAAACCACTACTGATCAAAACAACTGTTTTAGGTGAAATAAGCAAACTAGGGGATTTTGTGCGTCTGATGTCATCTCCACTCATTTCAATCCTCCTGACTTGACTTTGATGAAATTCTCTGATTCTGGTTTACCCAGATTGTCAAGATCCCAGAATGCAGATGACCCAGTTTTGCATAGAGAGAGGTGAGCCCTTAATATATAAAGTCCAGTGAGAGTGAGATAAACGCATTTCTGACACCTTGTCTTGTTGCTGTACTGTAGGAAGTCTGTGGCATCCTAACATCACTGCAATCAGTGGAAGATCTGCACTGACTGTCAGCTTCAGTCCCGACCGACTCTGTGAGGAGTACATAGTCATTGTCACCTGCGCCAATATCCTAAATGTCGAGCGTACGTACAAGGTAAGGTCACATCATGCTGGACATTCATGTACTTTGTGTGCAGTCGGCTGTCTCACATAGAAGATGAAGAAATTCCCTTTCCAGCAATTTCACCCACATCACTGTAGGTGCTCATTAGAGCATCCTGTTTTTGTACTTTAGCCTAGTTTTTACCCCAGTTCTTTCTTTACTTCAGTACAGGAAGCTGTGTCCTGCCTCTCGGTGCAGTGTTTTTCTGCTGATTGTAGAAAAAGCTGCTCATTATATTTGCAAACCACTTGAATGTATATTCAAAGATACATTTTAGGGCTTATGTATCATACAGCCAAAGAAAGCTCACAGAAAGCTGAGCTGCAGTGTATTAGGAGTGATATGTCTCCATCTGTCCTTTCTTGGGACTACTGTCTACCTACAGTATCCAGTATATTCATATTCTATTTAAACTGCCTTTACAAAGAGCTAACTAAATTTGTACCTGTGTGCCTTGTGCCAGATCAGAGATGGTCATTTTGAAAGCTGCTTGTTTAATACTACATTGGTCTGCATTAGTGTATCTAATAACATTTTAAATTAAAGGGAAAATGCAAAGCAAGTTGCAACAGATGTTCACGCACAAGGTGCACGTCTGTAACAGGAAAATGAAAAAATAAATGAAAAATTACAGTAAAAAATGCTAACATTTAAACTGATAATTGTCTTAAGACTTTTTTATTGCGTCTTCTTTCTATTCAAAAACTCTCTTCTCCAGGCTAATCAGACGACCCTGAATGTAACATTCAGCCTTGATAAATGGCGTAGATCCTGCTGCCAGTTTGATGCTGAGGTAAATCTTCTGTGATCTATTCTGCTGAGTGATGTTAGTGTATTACTAAACTCCCCTTTTCACCTGACAGTGCCTCTGCATTATCTATGATCACATTTGTCCTTCATGTTAGAGTTAGCATGACTCTTTTCTTCTCTGCAGATCAAACCTATTTTCCCACAATGTGGCCAGGACTGTGCTCGTCGAAGGAGGACTCTGGATATTTGTCCTGGTATGTTGGCAGATATGGAAAAACAATATTATGGCTAAGCAGGAGAGTGACTGGATGCTCTATCTAGTGATTATGGTGCAAAGCCCCATAGCCTCATAATCATTACTGTGCTGAACCAATGCAACAAAATGTCGTTCTCTATACACTTGTTGCATACTTGAATGCCAATAAAGTCTGTCTATGTCTTATGGTCAAGTTGGGCACTAATCATAAGGTTGGTGGTTTGATTCCCAGATTTTCCTATCCATAAGTGTTACTGAACCCCAAATTCCTGCCAGCATGTGGGTCTGTGGGGGAATATATTGTAAGTCACTCTGGACAAAAGCATTTGCCAAATGAACATATTGTAAGGTTTCTGGCATTTTTGAAGTTTGGGCACTGTGTACACATAACACCATTTTTATCACCATTTTATTTTGTTTCTAATTTATATATTAGACTTTTGGACTAAATATGATCCCAAACGGAACCTTAGACCAAATCAGCCAGAATACATTTTTGTGATAAATGTGTAACCTTTTCACCATAAGTTTGTAATATAAAGGCCACTCTATGTTCTACTTAGCAATAGATTATACGGTGAAATGCTAAAAGAGACATCGCATTGTAAAATATCCTGTCTAGAGTAACTACGATTCTCACTCTATTAATCAATGAGAGGCTAATGAGTTCACTTGGCTTAGAAACCAAAGCAACTAGTCATATGCACGAAAACAATAAACACGAATGGAACACGAAAACAATGAAAACCTTCCTCTGCAAGGCAAAGCATCCGCGTCTCCGGCCATCTCTTCCTCCTTACTTAATTGTCAACAGTAGCAGTTCTTCACTCACACACATATCTGCACGAGTTTACCAACGAGTGTTAAACAGCAAAAAACATCAACAATCTTTTAAGAAAAGAATATGCCCAGACATGACCTGGCGTCTAACGACTCTTAAACACACTGCCTTTCTTCTTCTTTCTTCTTCTCTGTTGTCCTCTCGCATGATTACGCAGTTACGCGGTTATTATAGTTCCTGGGGGAAAAAGAAAAAAAAAAATCTATCTGATCACAATGAAATATGAACAGTTACAGATATAGTATTATGACAATATACAAATTCCAACATTAACAAAATGATACATCACATGACAGTGTGGCAAGAATTCAAAATTGAGAGTAAATACCAAATAACTGAAATCATGGATTCATGGATCATGGTTATGGATTGAACATAAATGTTGGATGCTTTATGGAAACTGTTTCAGTGGATAAGGAAAACTTTGACCTGCTGGTGGCGCTAGAGGAAAAGTCATGGTTTACTCTGTATAAACAGCAGGAAATGTGTTCTGATTTCCACAGCAAAGCCAACAGATGCCCCTGACGCCCTTCTGGACACAGTTGTCACCGTGGGAGCAGTGTTTATGTGTGTAGTGATGGCAGTTATTATGTATGTCCTCTGCAGGAAGCCAGGTCAGTTACATATACAATTTTCAGATGTATCCCTGATGAGTTCTAACTTTTAAATACATTTTAATCATCAAAAAACATTGGTTTGAAATTACTCTTCATTTTCTTTTACTTTCAGGCAAGAGAGCAGCTCCTGGGGGAGATGAGAAATTGCGACGGCAGCAGCAGCGGCAGCAGCAGCAGCTTGAACACCCTCCTAAAGTACTGGTCATCTACTCCCAGGACCACCACCTCTATAGGGACATAGTGCTAAAGCTCTGTGCCTTCCTCCAGGCCAAGTGTGGCACCAAGGTGCTGGTGGACCTGCTAGACTCCACCTCGGTTGGCTTGGTGGGTCGCGTTCGCTGGCTTGAGTGGCAACGGCAACAGCTTAAAAATCCTTCTGACAAAATCCTGGTGCTGTGCTCACGAGGCGTCCAGGCAAAGTGGAGGGCCATGTGCGGCGAAGGTAGAGTGACACTGAGGGAAGACCTTCTCTCCCCTACTGACGACATGCTCACTCCCTTTCTCAACCTCTTCCTACCAGACATGCACCAGGCAGGCATGCTGGGCAAGTACATGGTTGCTTACTTCGATGTCATCAGCAGCCAACAAGACATCCCATCAGTTTTTGATATTGCAGTCAAGTATAAGCTGATGAAGCATTTTGAGGAATTGTACTTCCGCATCGTAGACATTGAGAAGTATCAGCCAGGTCAGGTCAACCACATTGAGGGAATCGGTGGGGATGAATATTTCAAGTGTGCCTCAGGAAGAGCCCTAAAGAGTGCCATTGAAACCTTCCAGGCCTACCAGTTGGAAAATCCTGATTGGTTCGAGAAGGAGTGTGTAGACAGTGAGGAGGAGGTCATGAATGAGGCTAATCTGCTCATTGACAAGTTGTCGATCCCTCCAGTCCTTGAATGTGTTCCTCTTATCAGAGATGGGCCTCCTGTTTACATCCATGAGGTAGAAATCAATGAAAGTGGCAACAGTGTTCATGTCCTTACACCTGAACTGAACACAGAGTGCAAGTTGTCATCAGTGGCAGAACTAGCACCAGTAGTAAGCCCCGAGTGCAAACTTCAGTATCTGTCAAACCTGAATGAAGTCTTGACAGGTCACCTGTATCCTCACAGCCCCAGTCCAGAATCTGTCAAAATAGTTGAGCCTCTTTTGAACGAGCCACTACCAAGACAGAACTGGCTGTCCTTCCAGGAAGAACCCTTGGGTCAAATTCCTACTGAGGATGAAGAAGAGGATTCCCAAGCACGTAGGCTCCAATTCACCTCTCATTTGAGCCAAATCGCAACCTTACAGAACTCCATGGACTCAAACCCTCCAGAATCCTCATGTATGCAGAGTGAATATTTCTCTCCATCCGAAATCAGCCTCTCTCAGCCTTTGGAGATGGAGGAGGACGAGGTTCTGGAGCCCAGAGGAAAGGGTCCGAGCAGTGGATCTGATCAAGGCTATATCTCCAAAATGTCCTCCCAGCATGAGTCCTCTTTCAAAGAAGATCCACTGGTGGCTCTGAGAAGGCTGCAGGAGGAGCTGTTTCTGGACAATCTGTGATAGTCTAACATAGGCCCTGAAGGAAACTGATGCTCAGAGTCCAAAGTCTACCCCGATCAACACGTATTGAACTTGCATTGGCTTCAACCAAAATCACCTGCACGGTCAAGATAAGTACCCAAATGTAGGAGAGTATAAGAGGTCCAAACAAAGTATGAGGAACTGGACAGCACTCTTATGCTGGACAGAGGGCTATGGCTAGTGAAGTGTGGGGCTTATATGTTGCATATACAGTGTTTGTTGATGACTATCTAATTATAACCACCCTTATATTATTAATATGTAATCAACATGAACAGAACGAAGAAGTATACACAGTGTACATTTGTTTCTATCCATTTTTTCAATTGTTCAATTTGTTGTATTCAGTCAAAAAGTGTAGTTTTAATGGATGCTGCATCTGAACTGAAAGCTGTAAGGCCACACCTGCATTTTTACACAATCTTGAGACCCCATCTTGTAGAGGGGCCCTGAGAAAATCTAGTTTTAAGGCTTTTATTATTTTACTATTGTGCTTACATTGTATGCCTTACTAAATAAGTTTGTTCTTAATCAAGTCACCACTAATACATAGACAATACACAGAAAATGGGAGAAACAGAGGGGTCATCAGGTCCCCATAGCTTATTTTTACCCCCCTACCGGATTTATCTGGACCTGGGTAGCTCGCCAACCTGTATGATTGTTTAACATTGTTCCATAATGTATATAGAAAAAGCCCATACTCTTTGGTTCTGAAAGACAGACATTTACTGTTGAGGTTTTAAATTGCTAATTTTATTCTGCTGTTAAACTGAATTGAAGAAAATATTTCAAGGTGATGTGTTGTCTTAACCCTTGATGTGTTGTCTTAACCGTTTTCAATGTTTACTATAAGAAACATTTTGCAATTAATTATTTCTTCAACCTCAGACTCATTGGTCTTGGCTCATTTTCTGTGAAGAACATATAAAAGAACACATTTTTAATGAATGCACTCTGTACACCCCCCCTACACATTTATATTACATATGTGGTGTTCGAGGGTAATAAAAGTGGGGAAATTGTAGGTGCTGTGTACTGTCACTCTGTCCTCCTCCTACCTGGGCCTGCTGTTAGTGTGTGTGTGTGTGTGTGTGTGTGTGTGTGTGTGTGTGTTCCTGCTATTATCACACAAGGTTGCAACACTGTTATATTTCATATATGTATATATTTCTTGCGGGAACCTTTCTAGATTTTGTGTGGACCCAAGACGGACAGGAAGTCACAGTATACATGCGTCAAATGCAAGAAATACATATGCAACACACACATGCAGTAAAGCTCTGCCCCTCATGTGTTGCACAGGCTACATGAACAGGCTGTGTGTTGAATGGGGCTGATGTTGTGTAGACTGGCATGGATACTGTATCTGTTCAATGGGGCTTGTGCTATGTGGACGTGTGTGTTCAATTTCTAATGAGGTTTTACGAAATATACATCAATAGTGACGAAAAACCTTGTTTCATTTATTTTGTTCAAGTTAAACATGTTTTTCCATCCATATCTTAATTATAATAAAACATTTTCACAAGAAACAAATGGCATCCTTATGCATAAATGTGATTAAAAGAGGTAAATGGCAAATATTTATAATATATGCTGTCTATATTGCTTGTTATTGGGATAAAGTAAACATCTGTTAAGTATATTTAAGTAAATTGTTATGGCTGTATTGATTTAAAAACCCAATAATGCGGTGGGTCCAGCAGACCCAGGAACATTGGCTGAGTAACAAAACCACGAACACCACACAACAGCTGGCCTTCTATTCATGGGAAAAAGGGAAATGTCCTCAATTAAACAGTAAAAGTGTTCCAGGAATCAGTGCCTATCACAAATCACATTTTTTCAGTGTGTAAGGATTAAATTTTCTTCAATAAATTATTGGTGTCTAACAGCACTTATCTTTATTTATTATGGATTATTTCAGAGGACTAGAAACAATCTATGTACAGTACTTTCCTCAAATTTATTTCAGGTTTCATCCACATAATACTCTTACATCTACAGTACATAGATTGGATTATATCAGTACAGATATACACCACACAATAGTACAGGTAGAATCATATGTGTAAACAACAGCAATGTTATTTCCCTGTAAACAAGTTTGAAGGAAAGGAAAACCCATATAAGACAGGGGAGTGTTCAGATTGCACACATTATTGTTTTCCATTGCACATAAAGAAGGAAAGAAACATTTGAATCTGTGTAGCATGATTGGCTCCTTTGTATATCCATGTCCATGAAAGCCTTTGGTAGTTTCAGTGTCACTGTGCTTGTTCATGCAGGTTAAAGGTCCACTATTCTTCACTTTAAAGATTAATGTAAACAAATGGTCCTGCTTGTGATTAAACTGTGGTAAGCTTGTGCAAATCCAAATAAAGATTGTGAGAACCTTTTCAACAGCATAGGTTACATAGATTACTGGCACAAGGAAATAATACAAAATAGTATAAAATATAACATTTCAAATACTTTGGCAAGATATGATAAGCTATAAACAAACAGAAGCCGTTCTCAGTGCAGCATTAGAAACAAAGTAGACAGAACCACTGAAGCAGTCGACAGAAGCAGCTCTATGACCTCCACAGAGAGCTCAATCATCACGGACAACTGCACCTTGATGTCTGCAGAGTCAATCAAAGATTTAAAAGATTTATTCATCCAAGATTCCATTTAATTTTTGAGAGTATTTTGTATATACATTTTTATTGTATTAAGTATTTTGACAGCAATAATTTCAAGGTCCACTTATTCACTTCACAGAGTTTTCAATTTCTGGTCATGTGACCAGAGAGCCACACTTTGGTCAGATGATGACACCTGTGCAAACTCTATCTGCTGAGGAAGCTTTATCATGTGGTTGAAAGCTCTGTAAAACCAAGGTTGGCCTTGGGATTATTTTGTCAAACTAAACTAAACTGTCAAATCTATTTTATTGTTCTGAATAATAATGAACATTATTAATTATTATTTTGAATAAACATTCCATTGGTTTACCTACAGCTGAATTGACTGAACCTAAGTCTTGCCCTTTTACCCACAATGCTCTAATCCAAGCTGACCTACAGGTGGCAGCCTGCATGACCTCAGACAGCTATCTGGACTATGAAGACCCAGCCAGGTCTATGTAACAATGTGATTAGTAGTTTGACAATAATAAGAGACACAATAGTGGCCAGTATTGTAATGGCTGACAGCTGCAGGTCAGTTTTCAGAGGTAAGGGGACACATTTATAAATGGTCAGTTCAGCTGCACAGGATGCAATGTATTCAGCAAGATTTAGGATTGTTTGTTAGCACCTCCCCCTTATACTGTACAGAAGCTGCCAATAGCTAAAAATGTCAGGGTTATCAGAGTTTCCATTATTCTAAATAAATAGATTTGATTTAAACTAAACTCTTCGTCCGTGTTGGTTCCACCTGACACTGTATTTGCCAACACACAGAACCATTAGAGCAGGATTGGCCTAAGTCAGTCACTAAGTGATGGCACTCCCGGCGGTTGAGTCAAATAACAAGTGACCTGTTTGGTAAATCACACTTTTTATCTACAAATTGATTTCTTTTTTTTTGTCAGTCACTGGTATCAGTTCATTCCAATACAGCTTGAATGCCAAATCTTGTAGTCAAAGTTATATACTTCATTTTTGTTTTTAGATTCACAGATTTTTCACTTCAGTCTGTATCACCACGTACAACTACATGGTCAAAAGTGTTTGTAGACACGTGACCATTCCAGCCTTATGTTGGCCGGCCACTCATGTTTGGTGATGAGGCCTGGTTTGTGTTGGATGGGGTTGAGGTCAGGGCTCTGTGCAGTTCCTCCACACAAAACTGTGAAAACCATTTCTTTTATGGAACTGGCTTTGTGCATGGGTACAGTATTGTGTTGAAACAGAGGAGGACGTTCCCCAAGCTGTTGACACAAAGTTGGAAGAAACTATTGTCAATGTCACTGTATACTGTAGCATTAAGAAACCAGGATAAACAAACCCAGACCAAAGGTATGGGGACAGCACACATACCATATGTTGCACACTTTTCAAATCAGTCTGCACTTAAAGGTGCTTTACTACATAAGCATCATTCAACTTTGGCAAAAAAATAAAACAAGCAAGTCTGCAAGTTGAGTTTAAATGCTGTATTGAAATGATGACTTGAAATTGAAACTACTGGCTGCCTGAAAGGTAACATATTTGGGTTTTGTAGCAAAGGGGCTAAAACTCAACAGAACTGGTGTAGTGGTGGATTTTCCTCAACAGTCCTGACCCCTCAGCAGTCCTACACTGCTCACAAGGCACAACCTCTGACCTGCATGCGCTGGTCTCTAACAGAGAAGCAAACTAAGCTGGCAAATTGCACAGATACCCTCACTGTGATTAAATTCACCTCAATGAAGTACAAGTACATGCAGCTCCAAAATATTAGGCACTAAAATCAGTTCAGACCCCTCCCCCATATTGCACAATATCTTATATACACATCTTCTTCTTTCACATATACCTGCAAACTAGTCACTTGTTGGTGAGACATTTCGAGTAACTGCATGGATGTAAAAAGACAACTTCTTGCAGTCCTACTACAATGGACACTAGTTTTGAGGTAACGGTTGGGCCATACCGCCGACCCAACGCGTGGACCTCTTCTCATTTGGGCATCCACGTTAATAACAGGTTAGAGTAGCCACACAGCCGTCTTCAGCACGGAGTCTCGACTATTCCTCGTGACACGCGTGGTTCTCAGCAAAGTAAAAATACAAAAAATACACAGTGACAATGATTTGTCAATAGCAATATTGAAAATTGATATCTGTAGAATATGTCCCAGAAAGAAATCGAGAAGAAAAACTCCTCAGTTACAATTAAGCACAAGCCTCTTAACCTTTTTTCTGTCTAACCTAAATATAAATGAAAAGTATCATGAAAAGAAATGAAACAGAACGTTCCCTGTGTGGACACCACACGCGTGTCAGACTCAGCTGGAACGTTCCCTGTGTGGACACCACGCACGTAGCTGGAACATAACTTGCCAAATCAAGTTGGAGTGTATCGTGACAAATTGTTCCTAACGTTACCCCATCAAATCTTTCCCAGCCTGTTTATAATGAACAGCTTGCCAGCATGTTAGCACATCAGCTAAAGTTAACCAAGAAAATAACTAAATTGGGAAACAGCACTGGTTTCAATAAATGTGTTTGTTTGCCTTAAGTAAATGCTGTCTTTTCGCGTTCTTCTCTTCTCAAAGTTTACCAGAATGCTGACATCACAATAGATTCTTCTGGGGGAGGACAGCCCCAGATCCCCCTACACAGGTTGACATGTCACCTTTTTCACCTCTTATGAGTTTACAGGTCTGCATATACTTATCTAATATACTTTGATCAGCCATGTTTAAATACAACTTTACTACAAGCTTATTGAAGAGCTCATCATGGAGAACAGTAACCATGCTGTGACATACTGCACCTACTGTTATTCAAACAAAGCTGTAGTGTCAATCCAGCTTTGTTATCCATTTACTGGATAAATGCACTGCTGTAAATAATGCGCTGAGCCACTGAGATTTTGGTTTCACCTGAATGCAGATTCCCAGTCTCCCATTTCAGCTTTTCAATATGTAAAAGTCTACATACACTCTGAAAAAGGTGCATTTTCAAAAAAACCTGTTGTCTACTGTGTCACTTTTCATTTGTTTAAATTCCATGGATCATTTTATGGAAGAGTTTGACTGTCTTACCCAAAGTCAGATGAAAAGGTAGATGTTGGTGTCATCTCTGTGCATCCAGCACAGACATGTCTGGGACTTCTTTAGCCTAGCTTAGTTTAAAGAGTAGAAGCAGGGGGAAACTGTTAGCCAGGCTCAGAGTTACACCAGAGCTCACTGCACCAAGCACTTGTCAAAAAGTCCCCCAATGTATTGCCCTCCAAAATGACCCAAATGAGCCCTGATGATCTGGAACCCCTGTCAGCAGCAATCTCCAGAGTCAAAGTGCAACACCCAAAAATATTTTAGTGTCAGTGGCCACCCAGGAGGTTGCATGTCAGAAACATAATTGTAGGTCATTTTAAGTGTTTCAACAAATGGCCAATCCTGTCGTTTTCTGGGGAAGATGGTCTTACAGTTGTTGGCCAAGCTCCAATCCCAAATGAATGAAGTTTTTTATTTTATTATCACTTATTGTTGGGATTCCATATATTAGTATTATAAGAAAGTAACACATACACACATATATATATATATAAAATATATGTGTGTCTATATATATATATATATATATATATATATATATATATATATATATATAGCCTTGAAATGTAATAGTATAAATATAAATTAAAATAAACAAAATT
>JAVQJL010081559.1:0-12007 GCA_036024295.1 Nannoperca obscura | reverse complement strand
GATTGCGCTTTCAGCATGGACCGTCACGTGCAGGCGGACAAAGATAGACCCCGCCCCCCACCCCCACCACCCATCCAACCTGGGTGTTCATTGTATCTCTATAGTAACCCTCTCACGGGATTTCAGGAATGATTGGCTAATTGTGGGGAAAGCATTCCTTTGGCTTGACTTTTTAACTTGCACACCGTCATCGCTGATATTAGAGGGAATTACTGTTTGACACACACACACAGAGAAGGAGAGACAGGTGTGTGTGTGTGTGTGTGTGTGCGCAGGTTCCTTATATGTTTTATATTGGAAGTTTGTTGGCACATTAGGAGTAAGTAAGACGAAAGAGAGAACGAGAGATAACATTCTGTCTTCCAGCTTGATGGCATTTTAAGTGGACGTTCAGTGAGAGTAGAGCTCAGTCTTATTTTAGTGGATGTTGGGGGGGCAGTAAACCCTCAGACCGTTGATGAATGTGTGCTCAGGCTGATGACAGAGTTTAGGGTGTCCTGAATAAATAGCACACATGCATCTATTGGAGCATCATATTTCTTTTGGTTTTATAACTTCTTTCAGGGGCAGCATGTCAAACCTCAATGCTTGTTTGTTTTTTTTGCCAACTGAAATGTGTCTCTAGCACTGAGTATCGAAAGCTGTCAAGTATCCAAAGCTGGCACTGACGATTAGACACATTATACTCATTTTGAATCATAATAAGTTCTTGCACAGCTGATTGTGTCTAGACAACATTTAACATTAGAAAATATTCTTTTTTTAAAGAAAAAAAAGGTGTTTTGTAGAACAACACACAAAAGGTATTGAAAAATTTACAGTTTTGCCATTGTTATTGAAACTCGGGTATCATCTTGGCACTCATAAAATACATGTTCCAGCAGTTATCTGCATAGTAATGTCTTAACATCTCGTTAAATTACATTTCAAATCTCAAATAAAAACTATGACCTTGTTAGCCTGGTACCAGACGTTTAAATCACTACCACACTACCAGCATCTCCAGTTTTTGCAGCGATTCAAATACAGTGTATAATACAGTGAAAGAAATAGCAATTCTGTCAGATTATCTGATTATCTTTTTTATTGACAGCATTCAGAAATTGGAGTTCTTACAATGAAATAAGCTTTACTTTCAGCAGCTCAAAAAAAAAAAAAATCAAGCCACTAATCTATTTATTATCAGAAGTGGTGATGGCACAGAAAGGGTTGGCTTGGTGACATAGCAGAAAATAAACCCTGGTTCTCTTGTTGCAGGTGTTAGATGGCACATGGGTATGTACACAACTATAGCTTGAGTTCAAAGGAAAACCATAAATAAATTCTGCGCCAGATTGAACGTGGGAAGAAGATCTAGTGATTTTTCAGAGAATCGTGCGATTGTGTCGTGATCATCTCATTACGCGTGAAGCTCATTGAGTCTTGAAGAATGGTGGGTGGTGCATGCGAACAAGATTATTTTGGGCTGTCAGGCCTTTGGACTGCTGAGCGAGCAGGGGGTGGCCAAAAACAGCTCGGAGGGACAAGAGGAGCACAGTGGGATAGAGAGAGGGACAGAGGGTGTGAGAGGAAACACTGGAGCGGCAACCAAAATGGCCAGTAAAGGTGAGACTTTGGGTTTAAAGTGAAAAGATGATCATTTAAGAGTCCGGCTACTTGGATAAGGTATATGCTTACATTTGTGAGCTGACAGGCAGCTACTACAAAGAGCCATGTTTCATTTCAGCGAGAAAAGAGAGACAGATGGAAACTATAGTCAAGTGAGAAAGGGTGGAAACCACTTATAGTCTTCAGTAGTGAGCAGTTGAGCTGTGTGACTTTGGTGAGAAAGCCGGACTATCAGGGGACAGGAGGTGGGTATTGAGTGGATTACTCGCTTCCTTTTGATCATTTTACAAACACAGTCTCTGGAGACGGCAGCTTCCGTCAGCTGGAGGTGCGTTTGCCTTTTAACTGATGAGCTGCGCAGATGTAGCAGGGTAGTCTCCGTATCAGTTGCCTTAATGTAAATTAACAGCAGCCATTCAAATGAGTACAAACTTTGTGGTGTGCGTTTTGCTGTTGTAGTGTGAAATAACTTTGCCAGCTGGGTTCTCTTACATTTCAGTGTGTCCTCGTTAGGCTGAAGAGCTGGCAGGAGACATTTCAGACTGTAGTACTACGAGATTTCCTGGACACGTGATTAAGCTGATATGACCGGGGTCAAGTCAAATGGATGTTGACATTAAAATGAGATGATGTCAGGCTGGGTTGACACAAAGTGTGAAGGAACCATGTGGTTTATGTTCTTCTTGGTTAATTGACTGGTTAATTGATTGCTTGGTTTGGATTATTGATTCCTTCATGCAATCACTTCAGCGCTCATTTATCAAGTAAATTACTCAAACGATTAATACACAAAGATCAATTGTGCTGGTTCAGGTTGTGTTATTGTGGCACAGAGAATGACCTACAGCAGTTGAAGTGGGGTGGATAGTGGATGAAGTAACTGCTTCCTGATTAAAGCCAGTTACTACTACTGATATAGCTGTATCACAGTATCTGCTGACACATTAAGTACTCTTTAGATAAATTAATGTTAATACAATAGATGTAGTTGAGGTAAGTTATAGATGCCCCTTAAGGGCACCTAAAGGCTACAATGTTTATTCCATCCAACAATACAAAAGTTTTATAGAATATTAAATGCATGTTTTCTCCCACAAGTTGTTGATAACACCAGATTAATGGCGGATATGTGACCGCTTGTGTTTGGTTTAAAGATAAAGAATAGTTTGGCATTTTGGGAAATACACATATTTGCTTTCTTGCTGAGAGTCATGTCATGTCTGTCCTTAAAATTTGAAGCTGGAGCAAGCAGCCAGTTAGCTTAGCTTAGCATAAAGAATGGAAACAAGAGGAAACAGCTAGCCTGGCTCTGTCCAAATGTAACTTAATCCACCCACCAGCACCTGTAAAGCTCTCTTATTAAAGTGCAATCATGTTTGTTTTATCCATACAAAAGTTTTTTAAAAAAAAGACTAGTGGAGAATGCAGGAAGTTACTGCACCTGTCAGCTTTACACTTTGGTTTTTATACAGATTAAACACACAGAATATAATCTGTTAAGTAATGAGCTTAAAGGTGCCGGTAGCTGAATATTTGGATAGAGCCAGGCTAGGTGTTTCCCCTTTGTTTTACAGACGTTATGCTAAGCTAAACTAACCAGCTGCTCTCTCTAGCTGTATAATTACCAGACAAATAAGAAAGTGATATCAATCTTCTCCTCTAACTCTCAGCAAGAAAGCAAATGAGCATATTTCCAATAATGTTGAACTATTCCTTTAAGAAAAAGAACTCCAAGGACTCCATCAGTGTCCTGATGCTCCTGCAGTGCGGCTGTATAGTATAGTAGCTCCACCACAGTGTGTCAAGTGAGTCAAGGATAAATGGAGCATGTGGGTAGTTCTATAGTACAGTGCCCATGTTTTTAAATATAATAGTGTCTTCCATGTGTCCTTTATTTAGCGCAGACATTTTCCATAGATTAGATGCTTCAATACTTTCTTTCTGTTATTCTTTTTAAATTAGTCACCTACTCGGTCCCAGAATGACAGCAGCACAAACACGTTGGACAGGTTTGTTCCAGGGGCATCATGGGTATTAATTGTGTGAACCTATATATATATACTATAAATAACGCTAATGCTTATAAATAACCCACCTGCTGTCATTGCACTCTATTCAAAGAGGCTTCCCTTTATTTAAATGCGGAGGCTTAGCAGTTGAATGAAAAGCACAAAGAGCTGTGTCTGTCTGTCTGACTGTGCTATGCAACATTCACATACATTACACAACAGCACTGCTTTTACTTTGGGCCGCGTGCTATAGTTTTTAGCTTTATGATTGTCCACTTTTTGCAGTTCCACGTGGTCATTCATAAAGGTTTTGCATTGTTATGTAAAGACAAAAATGTGTGTGAATTCACGCTAGAGGAAGGAAAAACATATCCTACTTTATATACTGAAGTCGTCCACTCTTAGCATAGAGTAAAGCATTACTCTGTGGACACCTCTGTCTCCACGGCAGCTGTTGCCGGGTGACACCAACAGGGTGTGGAAAAGGGGCTGATGACGGCCTGACATCTATCAGCAGGTGCTGTGAAAGGCTGCATTTAAACTCTGCTTGACCACTTGCCTTCCTCTTTCATCTGAGGGCTAAATTTAGCCCGAGCTGGAGCCTGACGTGTCCTCGTAGCTGCTGTGTGCGTTCTCTCATGCCGGAGGCTGGAAATCCCACTCTGCCTCTTGTCTCCCCCTTCCACTCCACTGGCCTCTCTTCTCCCTCCTGCCCATATGTCGGAAGTACTGTATCTTCCATCCACTCTTCCTCTCCCTAGTTCCCAGAAAAACAAAAGACCTTTTGGAAGGGCTGGAGGCTGAGTGGTGTTGCTGCAGCTGCTCTGTGAAAACCAGGAAGGATGCAGTAACTCACAATGTGTTTACTGCTTAAATTTAAGCTTCAGCATGTCTGGGATTATCGATTTTATATAAATTTGGTGATTGATACAGCACCAGTATGTCAACAATTATCTAAGCTGGTTCATCTGCAAAATCTCAATATTTTTCATCCATTTAAATTCATATGTCTGATTAGACTTTATTGGTCAAACATGAAACACACTGCAAACGATGAAACACAATGAAATTTGTCCTCTGTCCTCTTTAACTCTTCCTCCAGGGGGACAGCCTGGCAGTGGTCAGCCATTCATGCGGCGACCGGGGACCAAGTCTTGGTCTTTCAGTGATGGACCTGATCTACTGGAAGGACAAGTCTTGGTCAGGGACAGGGCAGCAGTCCATTCTTGGGGTTATTTTGATTTATGGAGGATTTATGGAGAAAACCCCTAGTGAACATGGGGAGAACATTTAAACTCCACACAGATGGCCACCTGCAGGGATTGAACCCAGAACCTTCTTGCTGTAAGGCAACAGTGCAGTGCACTGAGCCACCATGCCATTATCAGTTGTTTCCCCCTGGAACTCTGTACTTTGGTATTTCCTCATCCTCTCTGCTATCACTATCACTGTTGCTTTTTTCACCTTCCTTTCTTCCTTTCTTCTCTCCTCCTTTTCCTCCCTCCACTCCCTTTTGTCTTTCAGTGATGGACCTGATCTACTGGAAGGACACGGAGCGAACAGGCATGGTGCTAACAGGGTTAGTGGTCGGCCTGCTGTCCCTGTTCCAGCTTAGCATCATCACTGTGGTGTCCACAGTCTCCCTGGCTGTCATGTGCTTCACCATCTCAGTGCGCATCTACTACCAATTCCTCTACATCCTCAGCTGGGGCGATGGAGAACACCCCTTCAAGTAAGATGCTATCCTAAGAGAGGGGTCTAGACAAGGGAACATTTCCGGTCCTTTTCCTGTTTTGTTTCTTTGATTTGAAAATTCACCTTTTGTTTACTTTGCTTACATCCAACAATAAAATATTTAGTGGCTCCAATTATGGTTATTAATTGTGGGGTGTTTCTATTAGCATAGCTGGTGTTTTGCTGAGGCTCAGATATGTAAATCATTGTTAAAACAAGGCTTGTAGTAATAAGCAACATGCTGTGTCAGTGTATGTGTGCTTGTATGCAAATATTTTGTTAATGCAGTTTTCCATAATACATTAACAATTTAGTTAATTATAGTGATACCACTATGTGTGAAATGAGAGCTGCATAAATTGATTGATGGTGATGCAGCAAATTGAACAGCTCAGGGCTTTTTGACCTCCGCACACTGACAGAAGTGAAAGGAGTGGATTTATATTTGGGGTTGGATTGAAGCCAAACAACATCACTTGTGCATAAGAATACATGTTTCTTTTAATCATTTCTCAGCCTCCGTCTTAAATGCTGTTTTTGTTGGCCCTCAGGTCGTACTTGGACCTGGACATCAGTTTCAGTGGAGAGGAAACAGACCTGTATTTGCAGAAAGCCATAGTCCTGGCTCTGTCTGCTGCTGACACTCTGAAGGGACTCTTTTTTGTTGGAAACCTCTTTCAGTCCATCAAGGTGAGCTAAACTAAGCAAACTGAATTCGTCTTTCTTGATTTGTGTGTGTGTGTGTGTGTGTGTGTGTGTGTGTGTGTGTCTGTGCAGGCTTCAGTCTCTTGTTTACTCTCTTAATGGCCCGTTGTCAAAGATTCGCTTCACTCTGTCAAGAACCTCTTCCCCTCATTATCCCAACCCAACCCAGTTCATCTCTACATTCTTTAATTTTGCTCCCTAATCTTCTTCCCTCCATCACTGGAGATGGCAGCATTGCCATGACAACCATCTCTATCATTTTGCTAGCTTAGAGCTGAAGACACTGCTCCTAAATAAGAGCCATATCACGGACGGCAGCTGTCAGCACCAATTACATATTTTTGGTAATCATGTGAAAAGAAGTCTCTTCTGGAAAAATCCTTTCAAATTAATTTGAACTGGTACTAACAGCATAAAAGGGATGCAATCTGCCTCGCTTGTTCTTATCTCTGCTTTTTAACCCTCTCTTGCTAGCAGAGCCAAAACATTATGTTAATGTTTATCAAGCCTAAATAAGTATCACCTGTCCTGCTTAGTATTTAGGAAATGTATTTTAATTGATTATGATATATGTCTTTTGCAGGAATTGTTTTCGCCATAAAAGGATCCATAAAAGGAAGATGTTATTTGTACCTTCAATGTAAACACCACAAAAGAGTTTTCAACTAATTGTCACATTTAAATAGATCACACTGTTAAAATGATTCCGGACATAATAATGTACAGTGCACTGGTCATACATCTTTATGTGGATTAAGTGGTAGAGATGTTGCTTCTATTGATACTGATATTGATATGATGACTGTTGGTATTATTATATACCTTCTATGGAGGTTTGTGTACAACGTGCCAACATTTAATGAATATTCACCGTTACTGCTGTGCATATTAGCATTGCTTTATTTATTCACTTTAAGAAAACATTTTTGGTTTTGTTCCATGTAAAACATGTACAATGTCCAATTTTGGGTTAGGTTTGTCTACTTCAGCGTGTGGGCATGAGGAGCCAGAGATGTAACCAAGCAATTCTATGATTAACAGCCGCCTCCATTTCCCACCTGAGCTACAACCACCATCTTATCATTTTAAAGAAATCAACCATTCCTTTGTATTATTATAGGCTATTTCACAACTACAGTACCTTATAAAATAGCTTCCAGATAAATAACTTAAAGTCATTTGAGCACTGTACAACCTGTCAATATAAAGCAACAAAGTGGAGATTTCATATAGACTGTGTCATCATACATGAGTGATGACATATGATACTGATTCAGCATTTACTACACATCAGTACTAACCGTCACTGTTACAGTATAGTAAGTAAACTTCACTGGTGGTATATGATTAAAATTCTGAAAATGTCCATATAAATGATTGCAAATCCAATATAAGCAACAAAAACTAATCGGTTCAGTTCTTCCCTAATATAATTATGGCATTTGAGTAATTAACAGCAGCAGTTTATGGCCGGACACACTAAACACATTTACAGTAAATGGTGAGTCAGTGTAAAGCTGACTGAGCCCCTAAACCCCGGGACCTCCCAGTACCAACCCTGACCTGACCGGTATGTGACATGACACACAGGAGGAGGTACGCAGAGACACCCGGGAATCTTTTTGCATTTGAGACAGGGGTGTCCCATAACAGGGCAACACTGGATCCCATGCGCAGCGCTGTGACACTGGGAGATATAAGGGGAAACACAGAGGCCCATATCAGGAGTCTCGTACTTGGTGCTTTTTCTTTTCTTCATCGAGGAGAAAACGATGTCAGTATTGTTGAGTCGTGTGATAGATATTCACAATATAATACAGCAGCGTGATTTACTGATTAATAAAGTATTAAAATTCAAAACACACGGAGCGGCGCTGGAGGGTTTTCGTCTCTACATCTGAGTTAAACTTACTCTCTCTTTTGTTCTTAGTTGCTGGTTCTGATGTACCTTGTGACGTACCTGGGAGACCTGTGCAATGGCCTTACTCTGTTCATCATTTGTAAGAAACAGATATCACTGCTGGAAATATGGCATTTATTAACATAATGTATGGCTGTCACATTCACTACTCTACTTTTCTGTCTTCTTTCTTCTACAGGTGTGATCGCTGTCTTTTCTCTGCCACTTTTCTACAGACAACGCCAGGTAATAACTCTCTTAATGAATTCTTTACAGTGTCGTATTGAATGGTCCTTTATTTCCATATCCACGAACATATATATTTTTGTGTATTTCTGTCATTTCTCAGGAGCAGGTGGACAGCTTCATTGCAAAAATTCAGGCCCAAATTGACAACGTCAAGGACACGTGAGTATGGCGCCCTCTTCTGGCACAATGTTGCCATCAACACAGGCCTACTGGTAATTTCCTACTGAGGCAGTTAGCTCTAACCTGATGTTAAGGGTTTGTCCCAATAAACTACACGTGGTGATATTTGCAGTAGTCAAGGGAACTGCCTGTGTGACATTATTGTTGATTATTGTTGGTCATAATAACAGCTTATGGGCTCAATACTGCCAACAAATGGACTTTGAATACCAAAGAGAAGCAGTATTAAGATAAGTATGCATCAAATATGAGTCGACCTGCACAAGTACTTACTACTCTTGTATTTCTCTTTCACAGCTTTCAAAGACTCGTCCAGGGTGGTGGGCCTCCTCCTGACCCAACTCCTGGTGGGGCCAAACCCAAAACCCAGTAATCGCTGATGGACAAGAACTTAAAGCAAAGCTCCCAGAGTTACAGGCTGTCACTCAGATGTCTTACCCAGCAGTCTGTGCTCAGAGCTCCAAAGAAACAGAGCTCCAAAGACTGGGGAAGGGAAGGGAGGTTACTTAAACGGACAATGATGAGGATCACGCATGGTATTTTATACTCTACCTGTATCTAAGTTAAGGGGTTAGAGGTTAGGGGGTTGGGTTTAAACTTAATCAAGGTGAAATCAAGGTGTTAATCCTGGATGACACTTGCTGCTGACGTCGAAGGGTGGAAAGATTCAACAACACAGCTTGTCATGTGTGACCATCCTTCGAAATGTTCACTGTTTTTAAAATGTAAAAATCACTCAAAAAAGTGTCTTAGGTGGTTGAGAGTTGTAGTTTAAATGAGGTACGAAGACCAGGATTGGGAAGTTCCCACACCCACAACTACTCGCTGAGAAAAGGGAAGTCAGTTGTTAAGGTGATTTAAGTGAGGGAACAGAAACAGGGGGTTGTCATAAAACTCATTCATGTGTCATCACATGTACTTTTCTGAATGCATATTCATTCTCATGTTTATCTGTGTGAATGCAAGTATGAGTGTGTGTGTGTGTGTGTGTGTGTGTGTAATTCCTGACATACAGCTTGCTGAAATTAAACCTAAAAGCAATTAAAGTCACATTTCTTTGTTTATTTTACAAAGCCTTCTGTTTCTTCTCATCTACATTCACATTCATTCACACGTATCATTCATCTGAGTTGGCACATGTATTCTCATGTTACCTCATTGCTTACACCACTGGCTCCTGCTTTACATTCATTGATGTAAATGGAAAGTTGAAACATGATATTAAGAGAAATAGAGATAGATTCTTCTTCTACAAGTCCAATAATTTAGCTGTATCATCAAATGGAATTAAATCACTTGAAAGGAAGTTCCCTGTTCACGGAGCATCAGAAGTACTCAAGGTGTCAGTGCTCATTTTAGGATCGGATGGATTGATCATATAAAAACATGCTTTCAGACAGATGCCCTCTCTGAGCTCTTAATGTGAGGTGAAAGAATGGGGGAGTGAAATACAGCAGGTGCCTTTCTAACTGCAGGTTATAGTGCATGGTCTGATTCACAGTACTTACATCCGCTGACGCCAGCTTACAACAGCTTCCCCTCCCATAACAAACCACTTCTCTTTACCTGACCGTTGCAGTCCTGGGAAGGGTGTTTTGTACTTGTACAATACTTGTGTGATAGAACATGTGTGCCATGAAAAGGTATCTGATACAGAATTGTAAGTAGATACATTTTAGGAATAATAAAAATATTCAGGATACTCTGCAGCTCAAGTCCACATTTCCCTTTAGCGCTTGCTGTTGAGGCTCTCACCACGATGTGTCTGTCCCTATGCCTTATGTTTGCACCATTTACCTGTGTGCTGTAGTGCATTATGTTAACAGACATGATCCATGAAACCCAAACGTGATGGCCAGGACATCATGTGCTGCTTAGTATTGAACCGTGGTTACACACACTGAACCACTAATACAAATGAAGCTTTTGTTTTGATCCTCAGCAAAGAGAATGGAGATAGCAATTAAACACACTAACTTCCGTATCTATCCTCACAGCTTTTCATATATAAAAAGGTTCATTCACCGAGGCTGCGTCTCTAGGTCTAGGCTACTTAGGTTTTTATATTTGTTATGTGAATGAAAGATAAATTCAGTCCAAACAGGAACGTAACTTTTAGGTAATTTAGAATCAGTCCGAATACATGCATTATGGTATTATTTTGTATCCTTGAAAATAACTAGAGTTTTAATCTTGGAAAAAATAAACACAGTGAAAAGATAAAACAAGTGTATAGTGTGACTTCTTCAGATAAATAGATAGATAGATTTTTCAATATGTTACAGGCTGGACATAAATAACACAAACAAAGACCTTGTTTTTGTTGTTGAATTCCCAACATTAAAGCTGAATAATATTATGCATTTACCAGTGGTGGAATATAATATATAATAAGTACATTTACCTAGGTTCTGTACTTAAGTACAAATTGGAGGTACTTGGATTTTACTTCTGTGTTTTCTATTCATGCTGCTTTATACTTCTTTTACACTACATTTCAGAGGGAAATACTGTGATTTTTACACCACTAAATTTATTTAGATTAAGATTTTAAAAATATCTTGTAAAATATCGTAAAAAATTAAGTAAATGACTTCACATGACAATATACAAGTAGATGCTAAAAGAATTCGCTGATTAATTGATTTGTTGAATGGCAACACTTTTAATTACAGTCTAGGTCGTTTCCTTTTAATTATTTAATGTTTATATTGAATATTTATTTGAACAGTGTTGAGGTGTGGAGTATTTGTTGGCCAAAACAAACATTGTGAAAGTGCCAGTAATTTCAGAAATTTTATAAACCATACAATCTAATCGATAACTCAAGAAAATAATCATGAGATTAGGACAATATTGTAAAAAATCTACTCCACCTCTAACTGCAACAGTAAAATGCTGCTTGGACGTTAATGCATGAGAAATAATGATCTAATGATGAGTCACAACAGTCAAAGGGGACATTTTTCACCATTGAGTATACTACGTTTTCCTGATTATACTTTTATTTAAATAACATTTTTAATACAGAGTATTTTTGCAGTGTGGTATTAGTATCTTTACTTAAGTAGCCTAAAGTATCTGAATACTTCATTCACACGGGGCAAAAGTAACGTGAATGTACACTGCTCAAAAAAATTAAAGGAACGCTTTGAAAACACCTCAGAACTCAATGGGAAAAAAAATCATTCTAGATATCTATACTGATATGGGCTGGGTAATGTGTTAAGAACGAAAGGATGCCACATCGGTTGATGGAAATTAAAATGATCAACCTACAGAGGGCTGGATTCAAAGACACCGTGAAAATCAAAGTGAAAAAATTATGCGGCAGGCTAGTCCATTTTGCTGAAATCTCATTGCAGCAACTCAAAATGGTACTCAGTAGTTTGTATGGCCCCCACGTGCTTGTATGCAGCCCGACAACGTCGGGACATGCTCCTAATGAGACGACGGATGGTGTCCTGGGGTATCTCCTCCCAGATCTGGACCAGGGCATCACTGAGCTCCTGGACAGTCTGTGGTTCAACCTGACGGTGTCTGATGGACCGAAACATAATGTCCCAGAGGTGTTCTATTGGATTCAGGTCAGGCGAGCGTGGGGGCCAGTCAATGGTATCAA
>JAVQJL010081558.1:0-27347 GCA_036024295.1 Nannoperca obscura | reverse complement strand
ATATATATATATATATATATATATATATATATATATACTCTCATACTAAATGAAATGAAGTACTGAGGTCCCATTTTCAGTTTTCTTTTCAAATTCAAGTTGCTGTCTTTCGTTCCTCTAATGCTTTTTAGGGATTTGTTTTAATGGTGTCTTCAATAAGTTTCACTATGGAATATGGGTGTATGTCAGAGGACCAGGGACCCAAGAGGTCACAGGGATCCTGAGCCAGAGCATGAAGTGAAGCCACAGTGTTTCAGAATCAAAGGGTTTTGTGTTGGATGTTTAGGCCTACTGCTCCTGTAACTTGATGTGTCACCTGCTCATTTATATCTTATTTCATTTATCTCTTTATTTGAAAGAACATACAGTCATACATACATTTAAAATAAAGATAGAAGAAATAGTTATACACACACACACATACCTCATACATATGAGGTATTTCTTTTATAGGTGTTATAGTTTATTAATTTATCAACCTCACTCATTCATTTCGGACTGATGACTTTCCAGGAGTTGCATAAAGGTGCCCCATATTTCTCTATGTATACAATTTCCCTCTGACCACATACATTTATCTCTAAAGCAAGGCAGGATGCCAATTTCTGTAACCACATTACAGGTGTGGGGCCGTCCAAGCTTTTCCACCTCAACGCTATCACTCTTCTAGCCTGAAGCAGGCACATTTTAATCAAGAGAGTCACCTTGCGGCCGGGTACAAAGTGGTCAGGATAGATTCCCAATATGCAGAGCTTCGCCTCAAGAAGGATCTTCATAGCAACAATACGTGAGATCAGGTTGACTATGCTTTTACAAAACAACTGGATTTTTGGGCATTCCCACGTACAGTGCAGCACAGTACCAATATTGTCATTGCATTTGATACAGACGCAGGAATGTTAGGATTATGCTGATAAAGTGTTACAAGTGTCACATGCCCAGTACACATATTCTGAATAGCCATTCTGTTTTTACTTTTTAACATAAAGTGTTTGTATGTGTATTTTTGACTTGATATGTGTTATGTTATGGTGTGTTTGATAGCGGATTTTTTAAAATGCTATGGACCAAAAGAACTGAATTTATTGTTAATGATGAACTCTTAAAATCAAATCAATCTTTATGTTGACATTTTGTTAACCATTGACTGCCTCAGAATCCCAGTCTGCAGTGAAGATGTTTAGAGGTTTGCTGTCTCAGCCTCCTGTTAAAACCCTGAGGGCAATGCTCAGTTTGGAAATGGGTAAAAAGTTATAAAGAGCAGCACACACACTCACACACACACACACACACACACACACACACACACACACACATACACTCATAGATCCCTAACCTAGAAAAATAAGGCTGACATAGATTAATGTCTCTGCTTTTAGCAAGTTAGACACATGATCTGCTGTCCTTACACACCCCACATGCTATATTGCACATAATGACCTAAACAAACTACTTTTACATATTTGTCACATAGTCATTGCCCAGGTGTTAAGCTAAAATTCCTGAAGGTGGAAAAGGAGGAGAAACATCAGTCACAGCTGTCTGAAGGTCCAACAGCCGATTGTACTTACATATGTTTGCAAAATGTGTCCCAGTTTGCCTTTTACAAAACATAAAGACCCCACATTCAGCAGTGAAGATGGTTATTGAGAGTGTTAGAAACAGGCATATTATATAAGTCCAAAAGTTTAGGTCAAAGTCATTTTAGATGCATCAAATGCTTCTGCTAAATTTGTGTACGTAAGGGTTTTCCAAGAAAGGCTAGTCGATGAAAGTATTAGGAAACGTCATTTCCTAGAAAGAAAGAAGAATGAAAACAGATCTGGTGTATATCTATTGCTGGTGTGAGAGATAATATTCTTCATCGTACATTACCAGGCCATTAGTGGTACATATTGTATTGTCTAACTTGAAGCTTTGGTTGCTGAGTCATCAGACACAACAGGTATTGTGTGATCTGTCACCTCGAGCTAGCTTTTCCAGCGTCACGGCTTGGCATAACACACATGGATTCCTCAGTGTCTAGTCTCTTTCATTTAGTCTGTGTGTGTGTGTATGTGAGCAAAAGCAGCTTTTAGGATTTAATGCATTACAATTTCTGATATCATTGTGACACTGCAAAGAGATACTACTGTCCTCTAAATAAATGTGATCTGCACCCTTTCTAACATGCTGTTTATTTGTGCAATGAAGACAACACTGTATCTGACTTCTGATTTAACCACTGACCCGGAAACCCCAATGATATGGTCATTATTGGTCTTTGACCGCCCCCTTGTGCGTCATCTCAGAACAGTCCCTATGTCGATCAGTCCAACATGTGAACAGTAGGAGGCGCCACTCCGTAGTTTGTTCCGTTCTTCACTCAAAGTTAGTCTCAACAAGTAGCACTAGATCAGTGATGACAGGGTTAGACATGATTAAAATAATGCTGATTGGCTTATCCAATTTTGGATTTTTGTCTGGCTAGGGTTATCACAGAATTTGAAAGGTGCTACAGCAGTAAAAAGACGATGTGTTTCAGCCCAAATTAAGACACGTTTTCAATTTCTAATCTTCTTTACTAATGAATTCTCTTTGAGTTACTTCAGTTTAATTTGAA
This sequence comes from Nannoperca obscura, assembly GCA_036024295.1. Taxonomy (NCBI): domain Eukaryota; kingdom Metazoa; phylum Chordata; class Actinopteri; order Centrarchiformes; family Percichthyidae; genus Nannoperca; species Nannoperca obscura. Next base: position 24,745 of record JAVQJL010081558.1, on the reverse strand, counting down.
TTGTATTCATTTTCATTATATATAATTTTGTATTTACTGGGATTTTCTGGCATTTTATTATTACTGGTATTTCTATTTGTCATCATATTGTTAATGTTTCTATTCTAATGTCTTAATTGTGTATGTTAATGTTCAAATTAAGCAGTGTGGGACCTCAATTTTGACATTTCCAGCAAGTTTTATTGAGTTTTTAAAGAAAGGGTCGGTACATGGTAACAAGAAAACCTTCATAGCATTACAGGGTTAGAACATGGTGCAGGAAATAAAAGATAAGTTAAATAAATAAAAAAATGACAATAAAATGGAACAAAACATGTCACAGTTGCCGAAATGTTTTAGTAAATAAATAAGAAGAAGAGCATTAACCCTTGTGCTACCTTGTGGAGAAGACACTGGGTCAAGACAATGGGCCACCGGGTCAATATGACCCGGCAAGGTAGCACACGGGTAAAGCTTATTCGTATGGCACATTTTTAGAACAAGGCAACTCAAACTGCTGTAAAAAACAGAATCAGAATCAGAATTGCATTTATTGCCAAGTAGGAATATAAACATTTTTTTAAATAAGATTTTAGAAGAGCATAAAAAGATAGAAAATAAAAACGGTTACATCTTAAATTGTCTCATCGTATTAATAGTAACTCATAACAAGGTTTTTAAAAAATGTCAGCAAGTTCTCTTACTCTTCGTGTGGTCTCTCCAAAACTGTTAGTTTCCCTCAGAATATAAACAACTGACTATTAGATGACCTTTAATGGTGCCATATATTACATCAAAGGCTGTCTGTAGTTGGACTGCTGTGTCTGCCTGCTATCCAGATAAGGTTAGAGCAGAGATATGTACATGCGCACATCTGGGCAAATTCCACCTCTGTTAGCATTTATAGGAGGTTTTGGGTGTTAGTGTGTATATGTGTCAGTGATGGAAACTTTTACCAGTGAGATTAGAGGGCAAGGAGGACACAAAAGTACTTTATAATTGTATGATTTATATAACATAAATACACGCTGGGTGTCAAGTTTCAACACTGCATTGTGAGCTAAATTCAACTTTCACCACCCTGTATAAAAATAGATAATGTTTCCATATGAGAAAGATATGCTCATGTGTAACTCTATCTGTTGTTTAGGCAATGACACAAATATAATCCTGTCTTATTAATTATTTGGTGGTGATGGATGAATTAAAATCACAGGATAATTTGATCAACAGTTTTCAAAGTGGAACACGGCGCAGAGTCAGAGATACACAGCAAGAAGGCATAAAAACTACAGATTGTCTTTTGTTCCAAAGTACAGAATGGATTATAAATGTCATAGCCGCAGTGGCTTTTTCAAAGGATATCAGTGAATACATCCAAACACAACATCACATTTTGATTAATTATTTGTTTTATGTCAACAATTTTAACTTTCTTATTTTAAATAATATAAAAATACTCTGAGTTGTGATCATCGCTGACACTTTGTCTGTACAAAATAATGTAAACATATCACGACAGACACAATCTGGTGGGACAGTTTCTTGCATTGCTCTACACATGCTGTCATGATTTATGAGACTTTAGCTCTTGAAAATATTAAATAATGCAGCAGTCTATTAAACTGACTCCCCTGCAGTTTGGCCTCTTTATACTTCTGTCAGCTGCCCCCTGTTGCACTGAAAACCCACGTCATAGTAATGATTGTAATGTAATGGAGTATTTTTACAGGGTGGTGTGTCTCCTTTCCTTAGGTAAAGAATCAGAATACTTCTTCTGCTAGTTCCACCACTGTCAAAGTTGGACTTGAGTAAATGTACTCTGTAATTATAGATACTTCCCACCCCTGGGTCAAACAAAGGTATCTTCATTTTGAGTTAATCCAAGAAGACCTGTTTTACCGTACATTCACGTTTCACTCTTTGACTTTTGGGAACAGATTATTTTTAATTGTCTTGATTAGTATTTTTTTTTTTTTTACATGTTTGAACCAGTGAATGTTGGAAGGTGAGAGAAGGTCATGAGCAGTATATTTCCCTTAGACATCTACATTCACCATTACGGGTGCCAGGGATAAACAGTTACCAGAGATAAACACTTTCTAAATTATTCTGACATTATGGGGGCAACTTTTCAAAGTGTCCTTGAGCAAGATGGATTTTCACTAAAACATGTGAGTGTTTGTGTCTAATAGAGAGACTTTGACAGAGAGTGTGTACAGACTACAGAGCATGTGTGTGGGAGTGTGCATCCATATGACCAGCTCTGCATTCCAGTGGGATAATCTTATCTTCCTCCTGCTGGACTTATGGACCCCTGAACCTGCAGGGCAACTCTCTCTCTCTCTCTCTCTCTCCCCCCCCCTTTACTCTCTCTCTCTCTCTCTCTCACACACACACTTGCTCAGATTCACATGTATAGGCAAACAAACAATCACGTAGTGGTAAAACAACATGAAGCAACTTATGCATGTTAGAAATAGTCTGACAAGTATTTGTACAAGCTTATTTTGTGGTTTAGTTGAAGATAAAATAAGACACTGAATGCACCTTACACAGGGAGTCTTCAGACACTTTTGAGACCTAGATGGTACCTCTGCTGAAGAGACAACAGGACACAATGGCCTTGATAGTGGCACAGATTATAATCACAGACTCATCCATTTTCTTTCAGATTCAATAAGAGTGCCACTGTATCGTCACATCCACCCACTGGATGACACATTGGGAGATCCACTGAATCCTTTGAATCATCACATGGACAAAGAAAACCTGACTAAACCTGATTCATCTGTGCTGTTGTTGTGTGTCAGAGTCAGTCTGGCAAACAACCTGCATACGCAGCAAATGTAAATGTGCTCAAGTGACCGTTACCTGTCGTCTGAATGTACTGAATGCTAACAATGCACCTGAATGCTCAAAGACTATCAGCGAGGGGTTTTTAAATGTAAAATCTGCCTTTAAGCTTTCCTTGTGTACTTGTGACTTGAGGAAAAACATTTGTACAATCACACCAGGTGTTGGGTTCTTTTCAAACACATGAAAGGACACAGACTGTCACCACCCATCAGCTCAGACATGGTATGACATATTTCCAGGTAAAAGTAAAAAAAAAAAAAACTATAAAAAAAAACTTTAATCAAAGCATGTCAAAGATTTTATGTCAACTTGGCTGTCAATTTAACAAAAGTATTTTTGCTAATGATAAAATGTTATGACCTTTTTAAGCAGGTCTCAGCTAGAAACCCTATACAATACATCAGTAAAGTTTTTTTGTATAAGTTTTTCTAATGTTTTCTTGAGAAAGGAATATATATAAATTATGCTATTGTTACAGCAGTTTACAGTGTTTCTCATAGATATGTATGTTCCTCATCCAAAATCATCCTGTGAGAGAAATATAAACAATGAAGGAATGTTAAAGAAAATGATTAGTTCGAGTACCAGTAGATAAAAGATAATGTTAAATTCTTTAAGAACTTAAGTTTAAGAATTTAAAGGGGTATGATGAAGCCCAAAAATCAACATAAAAATAGATTAAACTATTCTCTGACTATTCTATTTTTTTTTTATAGTAAATGAATTCAGTTTGACCTGTGATCGCTTTGGAGGCGGTTATGGGGTCAGTAGAGACCCGGGGCTTAACCCTGAAAATATGGAAAATATTGCAATTTAAATAAGTGAGTGTTGTATGAATAAACAAGTGTTATTAAATATAATCTTTAATATTATTACTTCTAACACATGGTTAATATTTTTAACTATGTATAAGAAACTCTTCCTAACTTGTAATCTGACTGAATTGCCATTTTATTTTACTTCAGTGAAATACTTCAGGTGGCATGCCTTGATTGAACAATACATTTTATTAAAAAAAAAATCTATAATAATTAAATAATTTAAAAAGTCTAGTTCCCCTTTAAATTTTCACTTTAGATTTTGTAATTTGGTTGTAATATGGACCAAGATATTTAGTCATCAAGTAATACCCATAAATTTACTTTCCGTAATATGTTCTATAGGATTAGCCTCAATTGTGAGACACATTTTTTATATGTGCCTGTTGTGATGACATTTTGATGACACATCACAAGCCCAGATGAGTAGCATAATGTCCTGACTAATCAAATTTCTGTCTTTTTAAGTGTTTTTTTTTACTTTAAATAAAATAAACACAACACTGTTATGATAAGCAAGAGGTAATTTATTCCTAGAGGCTAACAAGGAGAGCATAACTGATCTGAGTAAAGTTTCTCCATTGAATCAATAAACTGTTGCCAACATTTTTTGTGACAAAAAGCTTTAATCATGTTTCTCAGACAATTACCTTTTTCCCCCCAAATACATTCACTTCTAATTTCAGAGAGCCATTTTCCTTTTAGTAAGGAATTATCCTTGGCATTAGTTGGTAAAACAACTCCCTAAGATTAGACTGAATGAAGATTTGTCTTCTGCATTATTTTTAGTTTGGGGAGGTTTCAATTTGAGCCGCTGTGGTTCATCCCTGAGGCCAGAGAGGAGAGAACATCTGTTCTGAGTGGCAAACTTTTCATGTCTTCATGTCCTCTGTGTGTCATGAGGTCACTCTAACCCTGTTGTAACACAAATTGTCTGCAGTCAGCCTTACAGACAAACTGCTCTCCTCGGAAGAGGCTAATTCAACAGCATGTAATCAGCTGTTTTGGCTCTTAAAGTCAGGTCAGGTGGATGTTTCATTTTGTCATCATTTTTCTGTTTGTTATAGAAATAGATATTTAAAAAAAGACAGATCATCACACTAATAAAATACACAAAACTAATGGAAATCCTTCTATACTGATGTGCTTTATAACATTACGTTTAATCTCTCAAACACCCTCTGTGCTGTCAGAGTCATCCTCAGCAGTAGACCCACAACTCAGATTACTTTCACGTGTGTCTTTGCTATTTGCTGTTTGTTTTTACTGCTGTCCTGCCCTCGTGACCTCCAGTCTACGTGGCGTCGGCGTCAACAAGCGCTCTAACGACGTGTGAACTTTTGGGCATGCCGTGACAATGGCGCCTTTTAGACAGGTGCTCATACCCCCCAGCCACTCATACTGCCACCGTGGACCTTTTAGACTCTTTGCAATGCTAAACAGGACCACTGAAGACCGTGACATTCCTATCTAATGCCCGGCACCTGATTTTCAGACTCATGGGGTGTTTGCACCAACAGAACCAGTTAAAAAACAGCAACCCTATAGAGCTAGCGTCATGTCACAAAATCATCTACCAGTTACTTTTGATTGGTGAAATACATTTGGTCTGTATCAGGATCAGGCATTCAATAATAATAAATGTTATTCTTATAGCACAAGTCATATGCAACACAAGGTGTGAGTGAATGATAAAAAACAATAATAATCGTGACATATGTAATAAAATAAGGATAAACGCATATAATATAATGAAGATTATTTAGAGGGAAAAGATAAAATAATTGGGAGTTTGTGTTAAAATATATGTGATGAATATCCACAATAATCACTCTTTTCCTTCTGTTCTATCATTACTTTCTAATAGATTCGGACTCATCTTAATAATAAAGACAACATGGGTAAAATGTGGATGTTGGATTGTGGAGCACACACGTTTACGCATTTGAAGGGAGAAAATGATAATGAACTATTTTCCTCTGGGGGCATTATTCTATGTCATGCCACCTAAAGGCAAACGATTTATATGGGTCCTGTCTAGGTTTACATCATCGTTTTCTTCCTGCCAGCTCGGTTAATTTTACCTCAGATCGTGCTGTGAGCAAGCTGGGGAACAGTGCCGCTTTTCTTCTAAACGGACTTATTTTCTGAAGAGACAGAGAAGGAGATATGCGGTCAGAATGAACAGAGTGCCCGATGTAAAGAGCAAAGAGAACAGAGCGTTTGTCTCCTGTACCTTCTCAAAATGGCTCAACCTCACCAGGGTGCGTAAAAGCCCAGAGGCACCGGCACACACACAACAGACACCATAAAATCAGTCACTTATTTGACAGTGAATGGGTCTCAGTGTTCCTAAACAACTGCAAAATGCACAATGTGAGAAAAATTGCAATCACGCAAAAGTAAACCTGTTCAACTAATGTTCTTTAAGAGTATTAGAGAGCAGTCAAATGTAATTATAGTGCCAATTAACTCGAACCAACGCAGCAAATGATCTCACTCGGTTTCCAGTTGCACATGGGCATGCACTGTGTTTGTGTTTCAAAGCACAGCACAAGTGTTTCAAAGCAAGTCTCACTTTCTGATCATTATTTTGTGCAGATTTTCCACCATTATTCTATAGAGCTGTGTGTGTGTGTGTGTAAATACAGTACAGGCTACAATACAACCTGCCACCTCTCACAGAAAGATAATTTATGAGCCGACAGAGGACGCTACAGCTTCAGTTTGTCATGACGCATCATGTAAAGGAGTAGTGTTTAAAGTGTGTGGAAACGTTTCATAAAATCCTGATCGATGTGACTATATATGTTTTGCGTGCTTGCTATGTATCCATTGCTCTGATAATTTTTTCCACATTGGAAATCGTTCTTTAACATTCTCCAATTACAAAAAAAAAATGATTCACACAAAAGTCATCTATTTATATTGAATGGTAATACGTGTATGCACGTAGGTAAAAAGTGAGCCATTAGAGCCGTGAAATGCACAATTAGATTTGCGCATTGCTACAGCTTTTTGGCACAATGGGCACCTGCGGTGAGTGGGGCTAGCGGCGCCCTGACACACGGGGTGTGTCTTTGAGCGGGGATCTGCCCACCCACCCCGCTGCTTCTCCCCTCTGGTTACTATATGAGGAGGCAACTTTGCAATCCGTCAACAAGATACATGCAGTGTTGGTAGTGGTCTTGCTGATCTCTCCAAGCGTTTTCCGACTGGTCCGTCTGAAGAAGAGATTCTTACTGAGCACACTCTGCCGTGGATTTTGTTTTTTAAATTTATTTAGAAGCCAGACCTAAACATGCCTCGGTCATTCCTTGTCAAGAAGTATTTTTCCAACAAGAAACCATACTACAGGGAGAGCCAACTGGAGAGCCAAACCGGTAAGTTTTTCCTCCCACTGATTGGCTAAAATTGATGCATCTGTGATTATATTTGACATGTTGCGTGAATCACAGTCAGTCAGTCATGAAAAATGTGCTTTAACCTGCACATGCATAGCACACCCATGTGGCAGATAACATTACAGAACATAACAGATGGACATTTTATCTTGCATGTAGGTTCCAGGTTGCAAAACGCCTATACAGAAAAGTGAATCTGGTCACCTGGAAAATCTGCTAATGGAAAAGCTAGATGGATCAGGGTTATGTTGAATGCAGGCTGTAACAAGACACCAAGAATGAAAACTAGTTTAGTGCTTTATTAGATTATTCGTCCATTTAATAAGTGACAATACACCTGACTTCCCTTCCTCTGTGTTGCCAGCTTTTGTCCCAGAAAGCTTTCCACGGGCTGAACTTCCAACGCAGAACAACAGTTCTGCCCTGACCTGCTACCCCAACAGCTCATTCTTCAGCAGCATGGACACCCTGCCAGCACCCCTCTCCCCGATCACCTCTGTGTCTTTGGCCTCTTCACCGATGGGCCCTCTGGACCTCAGCAGCTCCCCGTCCAGCAGCAGCAGCAGCAGCGAGGAAGAGGAGGACGGCGGACGTACTTCAGATCCCCCCAGCCCGGATATCATCCAGCACATCTACCGCTGTCTGCACTGCAGTAACAGTTACACCAGTCTCTCAGCACTGTCCCATCACCAGACGTCCCACCACAATCTCTGCCACTCTCCTCCGCTACAGCAGACACCTTCTCTGCCCACTGAAGTCTCTGCACGCCCGACCTTCCACTGCAAACACTGCCCCAAGGAGTACACCAGCCTGGGAGCACTGAAGATGCACATTCGCTCACACACTCTGCCCTGTGTGTGCCCCACCTGCGGCAAGGCTTTCTCCAGACCATGGCTGCTCAGAGGACACATTCGCACACACACAGGTATGCATCAAAAGCTACTTTTCTCATATGTCAGAATAATCACATTGATTTGCCTTGTAACAGCTGGCTGCACCTTGTGCTCATTGATATTCATTGATGTCTCCTGACGTGTGAGCAAATGTTATTGCTTAGAATGGCACAATCTAATCTCAGCCTCACAATGGTTACGCATGAAAAAAGGCAATCTGCGTTAAGTAAGTTAGGGTAGTGTTCCTGCTCTTTTGTTTGTTATCTGTAGATCATTTGAAAAACAATGGCCAGAGGACAGACCTTTTGGCCAGTTAATGAAGTTTTCCCCGGTTCTAACAGCTTTTTCTTTTAACCAGGTGAGCGCCCCTTCGCTTGTCAACACTGTAACCGGGCCTTTGCTGATCGTTCCAACCTGCGCGCCCACCTGCAGACCCACTCTGAAGTGAAGAAGTACCAGTGCGGCTCCTGCGCGAGGACCTTCAGTCGCATGTCTCTGCTGCACAAACACAACGCCTCTGGTTGCTGCCCTGCCTCATAGACTCACATTCCGTGAACTGCCCTCATGAGCTAGTTTGCTAGTTCATCTCTCAACTCTGACCAGAGCCAATATAACCAGAGGACACCGGATTGGTGCCAACTCACTTCAAGACATGACGGGACAAAAAACTGGAGTTCTGTTGCTTTCATAAAAAGACTTTCTTAAGTGCCTTTAGTTTTTCAGGACTCTGTAGGTTTATCTGATTCTTTTGAGGTCGTATTGCGCATTTTATTTGCTGCATCCTGTCAACTGTGTGTATGTATGTGTTGTCTGAGGGCAGCTGGACATGCAGTTAATTCCCAGGAAACTCCACCGGTGCCCACCGGTCCGGGACTCTGGCCATGTTGCAGCTGCTTGGGTGTGTTTGTGCGTATGTGGGGATGTCATTCCTCACCATACTATACATACATGGCAAGTGTGTGTTGAGACAGCTGTCTGTGTATGGTGTACTGTGGAGGCAGGGCGCTGAGAGACATGTTAGCTGTGACCTCGACGACAGGTGACCCTCCGCTCGCCCCTCCTCATGCCACATTCACTGTGTGTTGTGGGACATGAAAGGAACTAGACCACTTAAACTTGACCAAAAAACACAACTTTCCTTCATAAATATTGCCATTTTACTGTCTAAATGACATTTTATTTAGATTTTTGGGAAAGTTTTGACCTACAGTTTTAAGAACTATTTTGTTTTCAAATTGAATATTGGAATATTGTGCCTTTTTTCTGCCACTTTTAAATAAAAGCTTTGTTTAAAAAAACCTGCTGTGTAACTACCTTTGTGCTCTAACATTAATTAGTATTTCAGCAGACATTGTATTAACTAACAACTCTAAATTAACTCATCAGGACAGACATGACAGTTTCTGAATGGGTAGATAGGAGGAGCAGGGACAGGTTTGTGTGACGTTGAGTGATAAGAGGAACACCTGCACACACCTGCCAGGCTGTCAGCACCAGCACACATACAGGCACACACACGCAGAACACATGGTAAAGAGGCGGGAGTACAGAGTGACTGCAGGTGGGTGAAAGGGAGGTGAGTAAAAAGTGGTGGCATAATGAAGAGGAATATGCTGAGCAAAAAAAGAGATCCTTCCCAGGGCCACAGTGGGCAATTTTTGCAGACGAAAGTCAGTGTGAAATTAGCCGAGTGTGGGAATCCCACTGACCCACTTCCTGCTGTAGGAGTGGCCACAGATGGAAGCAGAAAACTTGGGCTCAAGACCAACAAATACAGCCCAGAACAGCACAGGCAGAATCTCGGGACTGACACAGATGCTTGAACTTGTGTTCACTGAGCCATCTGCTCAGTAATGGTTAAACTCCGGTTACCTTGTAGGAACTTTTGGAGGAAGTCTGTTCTTATGAGCCCAGCTGAGGGCGAGCATCCAGGGTGCACATATGGCAGCAATGTGTCTACAATCCCCACTGCCCTCCTGACCCAAACACACTGACGCCAGCATGTCTTAGTGAGGTAACGACGCGTTTCCTCCAATAGCTCTTACTGTTGAGAGGCGGATGTTCCTTGGTGTGTGTGTGTGTGTGGGGGGGCTCTCAAAAAGATTGGGATCAGATTGCATGACTTAGCTTCCCCGATGTAAACAGCACCCGAAAGACTGCATGCGTGCACAGACACGTGCACACACAGAAACATATTGAATAAAGAGCTTAACTTTAATCAAAGGAGAAATTTCATTTGTCTGCCTCTACGTCTCTGGGCTGTTTTGAAGTGAGAGGTGACAGTCATTTAGCTGCTGCACACCTACGCAGTCAGTGACTCAGAGAGGCACAGAAGCAAGCAGGCCACAGGCGACTGAACTCCGCTTGAACTGCCGACAGTGTCAGATTTGGTGGGCACACAGAAAATTGCAGCAGGGTGGGATGAGTTACAAGATGGAGAGGACATGTAACATGTAATAAGGCTATAGAGTGAGATGATATTCCATTTTCTCCGTGGGATCTCTAAACTCTACCTCCACAAATGTGTACAAAAACATACCACTAAACAGTCATTTCTGATATGTGTCGGCCGTTTTGAAATTCAACTCTGACATCTTGCTAGCGGGCCATTTTTCTGGTTTGCAGTGTGTAGGAGGCAGTCTATCACACCGTTGCTTTGAGGCAATGAGATCACTGGACCTGTCACCTGTCTTTTTCAGTGTGTATGTGTATGTGTGTGTGTATGTAATATCATATTGGTCCCCTCAAAGTGTTTTAATGTTTGGAGCGTCACGCATGCGGCCCCTGACTAATGGGACATTCCTGAGCCATTAGTGACAGACACACAATACCGCCATCTAACAGAAAAAGAAGGCTGCTCTGTATGCTGTCCTTGCAGTCTGCTCTTGAGTCACTAATAATTTGATTTTCCTCTAGCAGGAAATAATGTTACGTGCTGGCGTGATTAAGAGTAAAAGGGGATTGCCATTCATTTTACACGTGCTGTTTCAATGGAAAGAATGTCGAAGCATTATTACCTCGCTCTAATAAATGAAAACAAGAAAAATTGAATTGCTCCTTTTTTGCAGATACCCCGGTGAATTGGAGGCCTGGATGTTGCTTCATGACATCAACTTTGGCTTTGTGTACACAAAAGCTGATGTTTGACGGTTTGTAGCTGGATGAGTTTAATTTTGTTGTAGAATGCCATCATCATGGAAACAGAAAATATATGCCTCTCTCTAAACAATTATCTTTTGTAGAGTCATAAGAGGGGCTTTGCGTGTGTTTAACAAAGCAGATTACAGGGATGTATAAACTCCACTCTCTTGATTTGAGCAATGGGAAGCATGTCAGCAATGAAACAAACCTTTTCCCACACGTAGGACTAACGTTGAAATTGCACTTTTTTTTTACTCTACAGCTCTGCTCTCAGTGCATGTGTTTGTGGCAATGTTTGGGAACACAGGAAGTGGCCTGTCAGTCTTATATAAACACAGCTCTTCCAAAAAGTGCTGATATAAAGCATCTGGGTGCGGCTACAGCTGTTTGTGTGTATGCGACTGCATGAGTGTATTTGTTGGTCTGTGTGAAGTGTAGATGTCAGGGGTTTGTAGTGTGCCATATCGAGGAAGAGAGAGAGCGTACAGTATATTGCTGAAATCAGAGCTGGCAGGGGTTTCAGAGCTGAATCACTGGAGGATCAGATTAGAGCCAAGAAGGTTAAGTCACTGGGTTAAAGTTTCAAACCCTCTTACAAGCTGCAGCGCTCTTACACAATGTCATTGCCCAAAGGTTCAGTGCCAAGCTCCTCTCTACCTCTCATCTACCTTTGTCTATTTAAAGACAAAAATCTTCTCATTTAGATTTTTACAGGTTGACAACATTTCTCCAGCCTAAAAGGTGCATGTAAGATAGGGAAACTAATAGCAAGAGGTCTGAAGGAGAGGGTGAACTGGGAATAAGAAGATGATAATGGGAGAAGGAAAAGACGAAGCAATGAGGGAGAAGAGAGTGAGGGCAAGAGACTGGACTGTAGGAAGGGGGTGAGTTGGTGGGTGTCTGGTGAAGAATGAGTGTTTCTGTTCACAGACCGTTTATCAAATCAGTAGGGAGTACAATCTGCTGAAGAATGCCACATGTTGCAATGCAGGCTTGATCAATGACATGTGCTGTGAGGGCAAAGAGATACGCTCTCTGTGGATGCTTTTGTTGCGACAATTTTGTACAATTCTGGATGGTTTCAGGACTTAAAGTTCTGACATGCACACTGACATGGATGCTTCTGCACACACACGCACACTAAGAGCTCAGATCTCTGGACAAATAAACCAGTTTTACCCAAAGACAGGATATGGCCTCGAGTAGGGGGTACACGCCATTTCCTGCCCACCTCCGCACTCCTGCTGTCCCCCTTCAATGGGTTGTGTGTATACGTGTGCATCTGTGTGTGTTATGTGGCTGGTGCTGTGTTTCCTCCTAAACACAGGCCCTCTCTGTCCCACAGGGTCAGAGGGTAGAGGATGAGCCATAAAGGGACAGGAGGGTAAACAGATGATATGTGTTGTGTGTAACAGGGGTTTCCAACCTTGTGCCATCCAGAGCTGCATGTTTCCATTGCATCCAAATAGCAAAGAGACAGCTGAACTACACTACTACAGTTGTATTTACATCATGTATTGGGTATAAAGTTCCTCACATTGATGCAAAACATTAAATCCAATTTTCTGGAAACAGTTTTTTATTAAGATACTGTGAAGTTGAGGAAATTCTCATGAATGAAAACGCAGGCCAAGATTCACTTATGTTTACTTATCAAAGCTTGATTAAAGCGTTTAGCCAACCACTTGAACCTTTCCCGTAGAGATGTGAATTTCAAAGTAATTTTTATTGCAAAATAGTGAAAATTTGGCACAATTTTGACAATGATTACAGAGAGCCTGATGGTGACTCAAGACCAATTGCCACCTTAACTCACTTGAATAAAATCTCCGTCAACCCTGGAACACACTCTTGCGCATTCAAAATGTTCCTCCTGCCCTTCTGACTGCATTCCCACTTGGTTTTTAAAAGCTGTACTTCAGACGGTTGGCTCCCAAATTTCTGCTATTAATAAACTGTTTGATGTCTTCTAGCATTTCCCCTCCTATTTTAAACATGCCTCTATTTAACCCCTTTTAAAGAAGCCCTCTGTAGATCCTTTAGTTTTAAGTAATTTTCAACCCATCTCCAAACTACCTTTTTTTATCAAATATTTTACAAAAAGTAATGTCTGCCCAACTAATTTCTTTTATGAATAACAATGCAATCTTTGAAAAATTTCAATCTAGCCTTTACTTTCTACACAGTACTGAGACTGCTCTGGTCAAGGTTAAAAAAGACTTATTACTTGCAGTCGACACAGGCCTGTAATCCATTTCATTCTCCATGACCTCAGCTCAGCACAGTGGGCCACATTTTTTTAATCAACCGTCTGAAGAACAATGTTGGCATCAGTGATGAGGTTCTGGATTGGTTTATTTCCTATGTGTCGAATAGGTCTTTCTCGGTTATGCTTGGAGATGCCTCCTCTCTCATGTGGGGTCCCCCAGAGATTTCTTCTGGGCCCACTGTTATTCATAATTTATATGCTACCTCTGGGACAAATCATGCACATACAATGCATTAATTTCCATTGCTACACTGATGACACCCAATTGTATGTACCTTTAAAGACTGGTAACACTAACGTTACTTGTGTCCTCTCCTGCCTTGCTGAAAAAAACACATTGGATGCCCCAAAACATTCTGCAGCTTAATGACTCCAGGTCAGAGGTGATTATAATTACCCCATCTGAGCATAGTGCAAGGAGTGTAAATGATATCTCTTCTAATCTGGGTGACTTAATGAATAAATGTTCGCAAAGAGGCCAGCAACCCAGGAGTTATTTTTGACTCTGAGCTGTGTTTTGATGCTCAGGTAGCCAAAGTGCTGCAGCTTTGTTTTGCCATGCTGAGACAGCTAATCAAGATCAGGTCATTCCTTTCCATTGCATCCCTATCCCCCTTGATGATGGTATTTTAACTTTTGTAAATTATTTTATCCGGTTTAACCTGTGTGATTTCTGTATTATTTTATTGTATTATTTTACTACATTACTGTAATGCATTATTTTATTGTTGTCCTTTATTATTTTACTGTATTATTTTATTGGATTGACTGTCTTATTTGCTCTTATTGTAAAGCACTTTGTAACTCTGCTTTCAAAAGGTGCTATATAAATAAAGTTATTATTATTATTAAGAATGGCTATATTGTGTGTTGGTCAGGTGACATGGTGGAGACTGACACTGATTGGAGTCTTTTTTATATACACTTCATGACATAGACAGGTCCCAAATGGTTGACTACTGGCCTTGCAAGGCACAGGGCTGTAGATAGTATGTTGAGCCATTTTCAGGTCATCAAGATTAACACCAGCATTGATGTGTTTTATCACAGTATAGTCATATAATTTTGTTTACAGCTCAAAACAGTGTTTGCTACGTCTTTACGTCTAGTTTTAAGGTACTTGCATTTTCTTGAGTGTAATTATACTTGTACTTGACTACATAAAAAAACTACTACCATGACTACATTTTGTGATGTGATGTGTGTCATGTGAAAGATACAGAATAGTTACTCTAAAGATTAAGATTTAACATATGAAACTAAGCTTGAAGGCAGGACTTTTACATGCGAGTGTTTTTTACATGATATTTCTACTTCCTAATTAAACGATGCAAATACTTCTTTCACCACCACACTTAACCATCCACAAGGTTAACAAATAGAGGTGCTCCATGTTGCAGTGACCATGGAGTTGAATATCACACGTCTCCGAGTCAGATCTTGCAGGCTCCTGCCATCTGGTACAATTACACTTTATCTGATTAATGTTATATAATGCAAATGAAAAAGGAGACAGCTTGGTTTACTGTATGGCGGCTCACTGGAGGGGATGGTTTACATATACTTCATGTAACCCCAAGTTGTTATTTTATCTTCATTTTAACATAAGGAGTTTTGGAGCTAAGTTCCTAGCTGTTTCGTGTTAGTTTCCCATGTTGTTTCAATTGTGAGTGCCTATAAGCTAATGTGCATAAACAAATAAAAATACTCAGCACACTGTATATCAATTATATTGATTGTAAAGTTTCCCTAATCTCCAGTGCTTCCCATCAATGCCCCTTACTCAAGAATATAAGCAGTGATGAAGCAGGTGCAAAGTTGAAGTATCTGCATTTATTAAAAGTTCTTCTACTTTCCAGATCATTTGTTCCAGTAGCTCTACCTCACAGCCTCGCTATGATCACATTATCTGTGCAGAGCAAAGAGACTGTGGTTGTATCAGTGGTAATGAGACAGTGGCTTAACATACTTAATTTCACTGATTAGTACACATTTACCCAGAGAGGGGCGTGGGGTGGGGTTGGTGGGCGAGTCAGTGAAATACAGGGATTGCTTGGAGGGAAACGCTTTGGGCTTTGATTTACTCAGAGCTGTTGGTGAATAAGGAATCAGTGAAACCAGTGATCTCCTGCACATTCACGTGTTACACAAAAATATCAATGACATCCACATGTGATGTATTTCAGCTGTGAGCCAATCAGGCTTCAGTGTGGTGCAAGAAAAGGAGTGTCAAGCTCAAATGTGCACAAACCACATACAAAGTAAGCCATGCAGTGGCCAACAAGTCATGACATGAGAAAATGAGAGAGTACTGACAGAGAGTAGGATATGTGGAGAGTACCCAGTGGGGGGATGTTGCTAAGAAAGCAGGTGTCAGAATAGATATGAAAGAATGAGCGACACAGTAAATTATAATAATAAGAGGGGAGAGGGTATCAAAATAGGAAGATTGCTGTTGTGTTTTGCTTGGACCTCTGGGTGAGTCTGTGTTACACTTGGCAACTGAGAGCAGAAAATAGCTTGTGCTGACTATTTTTCTTTTTTTTCATTTATTCATCCCTCTGTTGCCTCATTTGTCATTCTTTCTCTCCCTCCTATTTATCACAGGTATTCAGGTATTTGCCCCCAGGGTGCTGATGATAGTGCTAAGAGGTGCAAGGTGCACTTTTGTCCTCCTGTCAGGGCCTGTGTGGGCCCAGGGGGGCGCCAGCCAAAGGACCAGGACACTTCTATTGTCCCAACGCATTCCAATCAATGAAGGATATGGTAGGGAGGGTGTTGGGTAGGTGGGCCAAGACGGGTGGAGATCAGTCTTTGAGTTGGGGATCTAGAGTTGGTGTATGTTTGTGTGTGTGTGTGTGTGTGTGTGTGTGGGGGGGGTGTATGTGACTGCAGAGAGCACAGATTGCCTCCCCTCTCCTCCTCCTCCCTCCTTTCCCCGTCCTATCCTGTCCCTTAAGGAGCCGCAGGGCAGGGGAATGCACCTGCCTGAAATCCACACCCCAGGCACAGACGCCTATCTCCCCCATTTCCAAGGTTTTACAGAAGAGCCGCATGTGCCACACAAACTGGTGTCCACTTACACTCTACTTTAAAAAAGTAGCACAGGGTGACACCAAGTTGTATTGTACTCTACATCTCAGAAATTTGAATTTAAAATCAATAGAAAATGTTTCTGAATCTTTCAGACTGGATATTTGCACATTTGGAGCAGATTGAATCTTCGAACAGCACTTAGACGTCACTTACCTTAAAAGATGAACTTCTCTGATTTTATGCTAAAATAAAGTAGTTCAATAAACAACTGTGAGCCTTGAAAAGATTAAACTGGACACAGAAGTAGCTGTTTCCATTACAGTCTAATTCTATTCTTTCAAAGTTCAGCCAAGTCAGGTAACAGTTAACTTGCTGTGGAACTATTTTCTCCCTTTTTCAATAGAACAACAAGCCACATGATCCAAGAGAGAATGGAGACGTAAGCCACCGTGCATGAAAAACAATAATTAATCACATCCAGAGACACTTTCTACTCACTGCCCCTTTCTCCCTGTCACACATACTTTTTGTGGTAACCAAATCTCCACACAGATGTATGTTGCATGTCTACTGCTCAATTCATGTGTCTCCTCACCTCTCAAAGAATGATCACATTACTTTGCTACAGAGTTGAGCTTGCAACGTTTTCTTTGGCATAACAAGAATCGGCCCTTGTGTGTCATGCAGAGCAGATTCACATTGCATGAAAGGCTAGTTGGTTTAACGTTGCATGTCAGAACACATGGTCAGGCTGATGTGCATGCTTGTGTGTGTGTGAGTGTAACTGGATCCTCTTGTGCAAGTAAGGACAGGTGTGTCACCACCTGACCACACCCCCGGGCCACACGGCACCTCCTGTCCCTAACACCTGTCCCCTTCGTCTGTGCAAAGACTTATGTACCCCTCCTCGTTCTCTGTCACACACACACACACACACACACACACACACACACACACACACACACACACTGGCTGAGGTTTGTGTGGGAGGAAGGCAGGTTGCTGGACTGTGACGGAGCGAGGGGGATCAGATCAGGTGGTCTGGTAGCCAGTTTGTCTTGAGTATCCACACAGCTGTCCCTCTGAAACTAGAACTCCATTGAAGCGTCCGTCTCAAACTCCCTGTCTGTTCCGCAACATGGTGTCATCTCTGGCCACACGGTGACATCGCTGCAAGCTGTTGGACAGCCGCTTCAGACCATTACATCCCTGTGGCAACAGATGGGGACGTATCACAATATATCTTCTCTCTATGTCCAACAACAACAACAGGAAAAAGACATTTTCTTATTATTTTAGATGTTTTTGCTATTGTTTTTACTGATTGTGATGATGATTTTATTATTTATTATATATATTTATTACCAATTTTAACTGCTACGATGTGTGGGATGCAAAGACATCACTGTAGCAATGTGAGCAACGTAAATTATCAGATTTCACACAATATATCCCTGTAACAATGTGATTGGCACGTTTATAATAGCTTTAGATTGATACACTTATTTTACATGTTACAAGTTTCAATCCCACTCAAAAAGATATGATTGATGGAATCAAAATCCTCATAAAATCTCCTCAAAATTTCAGAACTTTCTTGTTTGAATTATTCTATTATAATAATGTAGTGGTTACCAGTTTAAAAGGTCAAGTGCTACCAAAGATCATATGAAGTGTCTGTGGAACTTTTATTAAAATGTATTAGGCAGATATTATTTATTACTCTTTATGTTTATCTTATTTCATTGTATAAGCTTTGCCATGTTTATGTTGTATTTTGGTTGTATTTACTGCATCTATTTAAAAAATCATTCTGATATGTAACTCCTCTTCCTCTCCTCAAGCTGTGATGACTGATTGCTGTACAATGGTTTTATCAGTAAAGATAAAAAAACAACACAAAGGTTCAGCTCACACATTGTAAACAACTCAGTTTAACCATACTTATATCAAAAGAGAAACAAGCATCTGACTAACATTAACTTATTACACAAACTGTTTGTTGTAAACTGTCACACTGTATCATACTATATTACCGTCCAAAGAATTGTGGAATAACTTTCCATTTATAAATGGGTAACACAAAAACAAAACACTACACACATACATGAAATAATTATACTTACTGTATTGTAAGGTCTATATATCAAGATTCACATCAGTCCGCTTGTTTCTTTTATAAATAGCTCCTTAATGGGTAAATGGGAAAATCTAAATATATATTTATATGTCAAATTCCGGAGGTTTCCCTTTAATGTTATAATAATAATAATAATAATAATAATAATAATAATAATAATAATAATAATAATAATAATGTTAACTGAGGGTTTTGTTTATAACCTGTGTGATCATATGACCAACTGTCTTGATCAACCTGTTTCTTGTGATGTCACAGTGTTCTCAGATTTAACTGAAGTTGGGGAGTTTAGTGTTATCATAACTGATCAAAATTATGAACAGAACTATGAAAGAAGACCCGGGTTTTAACAAATACACTTTCCTTTAGGTCTTGTGTGTGTGTGTGTGTGTGTGTGTGTGTGTGTGAAAGAGAGAGAGAAGAAGAGACTGGGAGAAAGAAAGGGAGGGAGAGGTCAAAGCAGCCTGAAGGCCATTATAAATTCCTTGCTGGCTCAACCAAAAGACATTCTTCTCTGCTGTTTTTCTTTCTAATCTCTATTCTCAGATTACCAGCTAGAGGGTCCGGCCAGATGAGAGGAGTTGAGGGTGGCATGCATGCTCGCAAATTTTCTCAAACAAGCACAAACACACACATGCACCAGTGTTACGGACATGCACCATCTATTGAAAAACTCTGCAGCATGCGGTGTCACAGGATGCTACAGTGACACCGTAACTGGAAGATATCAGTTTCAATTGGTATGTCTGTATAAACTGAAGCTGAATTTTATGTCACACAAATGGAATAAAAACACACCAACACACTGAAGCCATTACCTGTGGCCTTGTTTTTGAAACCCAAAGAAAACAACCCCTGTGGAGAATACTGAGAGGATTCTCACATGACAGCTACCCAAATACAGACACACACAAACACAAACACATAAAACACAGTATTTGAAACTTCCCATAAAGCTTTTCCAGATGTGCCCAAATCAGTTTCACTGGAATGATACCACTCCACAGAGATTCACAAATAGATCTGATCACAGTCAATTGGTAAAACACATAAAGTACCTGGTGCAGTTAGCAAAGTGGTGCTGTAATAATGTAAAGAGGGAAGGCACAAAGTAAATTTCATAGCAAAATATAACAAATTGTAACATATCATTGAATTCATTTATTTAAAGCAATCAAGCTTGGTATGGTTCAGGTGGTCTGTTGATTACAAACTTAACAGACCACATGTCTGTTAAGTCTCACAAGAATAACCTGTGAAGCATCCACACACTGAAGTGAAGAAAGGCACCGTGTTCCTTCTCCTCAGAAGGAGAAAGAAACTGTATTGATTTACAGTGTGTACTCCTGACTGACTCTCTATTTAAGCACTATGGTGTGTAAATGTTGTGTTGATATTTTAATACATTTGTAAGATTCTGTTCATTATTTTGCTGTTTATTTAGCAAATTCATTATTTAATTGAGCTTAATGACCATTGTTTGCTACTTTGCTTCAAACACCACCTCTTAAATGTAAGATATTAAATTGGTCTACATAAATGCATAATACATCTGACCTAACCATTTTTATTAATGATTTTACACTTCTATATTTCAGCTACCAGCTGTGACAAATTACAAAGTCAGTTTTCAGATAACTTGAGACAGTTTTCTGCATGTTAGAGCTGGCATCAGCAACAAAGTCCACAAATCACTGCGGTTTCACCCTAACAACGGAGTAATAAATGGAGAGATGATGGAGGAAAAACAAAACAGTTGGAATGCTTGCCAGAGATGTAAGAAAAATTATAACATTGTATTTATCCTGGTAGGAAAAGTTGGTTTTGTTATCAAATAATAGTTGGCTATAATTAAATCACACAAAGAGTCACAGTGATAGGAAATGCATGCAGTGTCCTGAGGGTGGTGGAGTAGCTATGTGTAATGGAATTACAAGACAATATCACGTTACTGTTAAATCAAACATAATGTAAAAACATCCTTCAAAATGATCCTTCAGTCATGATTTTGACTGTATTTTTTAGCAAATACAGTAATGTTCCAATGATAGTCAGTTACATTTACACTTTCATCAGTCTTCACCTGTGTATTTGTCTGAAGATGTGGCGCCTAACTGTGCTTGTCATCAAAGTGGAGCTCTGTATCCTTCCTCCGTCCAGTCTTTGTCATCACCTGTCTTGACTTTTTGCTCCACCTCATTATTTTATACTTGCAGGTATTCTTACAAAAAAACTGTTATGCACAGGTGATGCACCTGCATCATACAATCTGACAATGAAAGAATGAAATAATCCTGCATCACTTGCAGTTTAAAAAATGTGTTTCAAGGAT
The DNA here is from genome assembly GCA_036024295.1 of Nannoperca obscura. Taxonomy (NCBI): domain Eukaryota; kingdom Metazoa; phylum Chordata; class Actinopteri; order Centrarchiformes; family Percichthyidae; genus Nannoperca; species Nannoperca obscura. Next base: position 3,874 of record JAVQJL010081558.1, on the reverse strand, counting down.
ACAAAAGAAACTGTATTTTAACAAAACTGAACTAAGCCACTGAAAATAACTGGTGTGTATGTGCTTACTTGTCTCAATTATGATGTTATTTTTTTTGTTTTCTCCTTAAAATAGGTAATTTGTCACTGTCCTGTGAAAACCATGCCCTGTTTTTGTCCTTGTGGCAATGGTTTCAGATATTTCAGTGGGATTTTAAATTGCTTATTTTGCATCAGAACCCATAAAGAAACATTAAATCCTTCAGTTTATCTGAAAAAATCTGAATCACCAACTTTTAGCCAAAATTGTAGAGTTCTCTAGCCACACACAGATGCCAAACAGCTGGGTAAATCTTGATCCCTGTCATGGTGACAACAGACAGGGGGCTGAGGGCTTAGTGCGAGCCCAGTAAGGTGCTCCACCGGGGGGCTGAGACCACCTGTCACCCCTGGAGCCATCAGTCGGACCAGAATCAAAACACAGGTCTCTGTTGCCATTTCAATTTTCACAATGGTTATGCCATCACAGAACAAACCCAAGGCATTAAGCTCTAAACAGACGGCACATCTAGAAGAAAAAAAAGTTCAGTAAAAGTAATTACAGGGTTTCCCATTTGCTCTATTAACATGCCATGTCACACTCCCACTCCTGTCTGCCTGTCCCTTCCCCCTTTTTGGCCTAAGCTGCAGTGCTAAAAGACAAACAAATAATCAACCCCAAAGTAACACCTTACATCGAGGGTAACCAGATACTGACTGGGAAGGCAGAAGGGGGTGGCAAAGGAGATAAAGTATATACTAGTTAAGTAATTACCCACAACTCAAGACTCACTCAGACCCCCACCTTCTTGGCATAGCTCAGGCTTGGCTAAGCTGCTCGGCTGAACCAGCATGAGTCCTCCTCACACCTCAACAGGTGTGGGGAGAAGAAAGAGGGAAAGGGAGTGAATGATGAAAAGAACTGAGAAAAAAATGAGAGTCTGAGCACCTGTTTTGGACTGCCATGGCTTCCTTTTGTGGGCTTGCACTGCCCCGCCCAAAACACATTCCCGTCTCACTGCCTGTACAGCTATGTGAAGCAGTGCCGGTTGAATTTTCAGATGTTAGAGATAAATAGAAATGGGGGGAAAAGTCAAGAAGAACTACTCTGTAAATAATTTAAAAGTAACTGAAGACAACTCATTTGTGTCCAAAATGCAAGTGTATCCATCAAAAAAACCTTTCAAATTCTGATGTTATTATTGTGCACTTATCTGGAAAATTGACTGGATCCTTTTGTTAAGTTTGTGGATTTTCATTCATGGTATGGAACTTTGTTCTTTGTCAAAAGAAATAAAAAGAAAAAAGGATCAACTTTGATACTTTATGTAAAAAATGATTGGGGAAGAAATATTTGTTTTACAATTAATCATACTGACCACAAAGTTTATTACTATGCAAATTGTCATGCTTAATTAATTGATCTAACACATGTGCTCTGTCTGACTGTCAAATAAATTTCTCAAATTTAAAATTACATTTTGCCTTATATATGAAGAAAGATATTTACAGAAGCAGTTACTGGCTCAAATCTTAACAAACTATAAATTGAAAGTTTAAATTTGCTTTACTGCCTTTAATAAGGGTGATGGACTTCATAATTTCCCCTAAGCTGCTGTTTATGGCAGATTCTCCTCTATCTCAACCATGTTGATTCACAAACAGTATATATGGGGACGAGGAACACTACTTAATGGCACAAAATCTAATATGATGCACATTCAAAACTGTGTTTTAATGCTGATTTTGTTACAACAGTAAAGTCTTGATTTCATTTTGTTCATTCATCACGCAGGAAGCCACCACGAGGAACAGGTGCCGCTTTAATTATTTCAGAGTTATTCTAATATTATTCACTACACTCAGACATACACAGTCTGGTCAGCTGATCTGCAGCAAAAAGCATATCAGGGGTTTGGAGGTTCCTTGCACCTCTTCTTAATGCCCCCACCTCAAATCTACACACACACACACACACACACACACACAATAACAGCATGCCTACAGAGCTCACTGTGGCTCATTAGCCTCCTGGCGGGGCGGTGGGGGGGTCAGGGGCATCAAAGTGGCAGGATCACTGCAGACTCACTCAGCAATCCTACCATGGGGGTCTGGAGCCGCAGCGTCTCACCCCCTAATGAGAGGCCATGACACACACACATCCACACACAGCTTGACCCCTCAGGACCAGCTGGAAAAGAGAGTCTGACATGCCTGTCCCAACCCTCCTCCTCCTCCCCCTCACCTCCTCCATTCCTCTCCCAAACTCCACAAATTCCAGCCACAGAGCAGTGGCTCACAGTCACCACTGGTGTGCATGTCTCAGCTCCCAAATATACCTAAATCAAAGAGGGAAACCAGAGGGGGGGTTATTAGTTATTAGTGTATAACGTTATACACTAATGTGTATAACATTATACACATTAGTACTTAAGAAATCTGAAACCAATCCTGTAGATTAATGACGATCTGATCGTTGCAAGTCTTTTGATGGTTGATTATGATGTCAAGTCTTCTAGTGTGTTTTGGGCCAGAGATATAGATTATGAACGCAAACAGGAAGAATGAATTCCAGTGATTTCTTACTACTAAAATGGGATGCATTTGAGCTTTTGTGAGGTATCGCAAATAAGAGACAGATAAATGGAATAAGAACTAAACTAAAACACAGTTATCTGTCAATCAGTAGAACTGATGGTAAGTGGCAAACACAATCAGAGGCATGTAGGAGGAAGAGGGTGTGAGGGGAGAGAAAGGAAAGGGGGGGGCGGCGGCTTTGGAATAGTTTTCTGCCAAAAAGGCAAGTGCAGCAGCAGCAGGGTGAGGAGGGGTGCAGGGGTCGAGGGAAGAGGCACCTTGCAACAGCTGGTCTCAATTATCCGTGGAGGGGCTGCTGAGTGTACAGGAGCATGTGTGTTTGTAAGTGTGTGTGTTAGTGTGTGTGTAAGGTTGAGGCATTGCAGGGGGAATGCTGAGACCACTGGCGCCAGGAGGAGGGCAACAGGTCAGGGAGGATGAAGATTATAAAAATACTAGCAGGCAGTCGGCCTTGGCGCACAGTGTGAGTGTGTGTGGTGGATATTCCTTGCCTGCCACAGTGCCACAGGATGTCGAAGAGTGTGTGTGCGTGTGTGTGTGTGTGTGTGTGTGTGTGTGTGTGTGTGCCCACAGTGCATCAGGACAGTGTGTTTCTGCATATATCCTGTGAGATAACCTTCCTGGCTGAATAACAATGGCTCGTCCCATGTTTTTATCTATCTCTGAACCTCTCAGTGGTTCTGTTTATATTTACAATATCAGTCTAAATGTAAATATATAATAGGCTTATCTAAGTTTAAGCAAAGTGAGATTGATTAGATTGTTTTGCTTTTTAAAAAATAAATAAATAATAAATAAAAAAGTGATTTATCAAAGTTTTTGATAATAAAATAACAAAATAAATGAAGATATAACATCTTCTTTTTCCCAGTAGAACAAGTTCTTCCACAGACCCACTAAGCAAATGTTTGCTTTATTCTGAAGTACTTTAAGTCATGACAAATACATCTCCTACATTCTTTAAAAGTTGAAGCAACAATTGTGTAATTTTGTTTAGGGATGTTTATATTGAATTAAAATGATATTAGGATACGTGAGTGTATGCCTCCCTCTGCTGTTAACAAATGTTATTACATGAAGTCGCAACCGAGATAAAGAGATTTTTTATCTTGTAGAACTCACTTTGTCAGCAGATATATGCATGCATACACTACCGTTCAAAAGTTTGGGGTCACATTGAAATGTCCTTATTTTTGAAGGAAAAGCACTGTACTTTTCAATGAAGATGACTTTAAACTAGTCTTAACTTTAAAGAAATA
>JAVQJL010081552.1:0-22796 GCA_036024295.1 Nannoperca obscura | reverse complement strand
CGTTTTTATATATATATATATATATATATATATATCTATAGATATAGATATATATATCTATATATATATGTATATATAGAGTACAATCTTGTAAACAAATACCATCTTCCAGAGCAGTGCAGACACCTCATGGGGGGAAAAAGGCCTGAAAACAGGAACTGCACCTCTCTTGAGGCATTGAATCTGATTACAAAAAAACACTGATCTAACTCCTTCCCTGAGATTAGGCAGTGATTTTAGTGTACAGAATCAGTATACTGTTGTAAAAGGCGATTAATCTATCAATACTGTGTTAAATAGAACTGGAAGGTTTAACTGTCTGTGTTTCCACTGCTGAATCCCCTGCGGACTCCAGTTAAAATAGACGTTTGTTCTGTTCAAGCTGTTAAGCCACTGCCAGCAGCCATGCAAAGGAGAGTAATGAAAGAAACTGAGCAGCATAAAAGTCTTAACTGTAGTACTGAAGACAACAATGTACCGAATGAGCAACAATGCTGCGATTTAGTCTGAGATTTACATCCCGAGTGAGCCTGACATCGTCATGTGAAACTGCAGCGTGATGTGAGTGTGTGTTTGTAGAATGGGGGTGTCATAAATTGCCTTAACACTTATCATGCATTGTGGGTCACAACAGTTTGAGCTGAGCTGATGTATCTGGGTCACGGCCTCTGGAGTCACCTCTGAAACCCTCCAGCACTCGCTGTACGTCTAGGAGCAGTGTGTCAGGCTGAGTTTAATCACACCTTCCCTGTGCAGCTTGTAGAGCAACTTGAACTCGCTGGGCAGCTGGTGGGTCTCCTGCCACTTGGTGGTGAATTTGGTCCCTTTCTTGTCGTAGTAGTGGTAAGGTAGATCCTTGCCCGTATTGGGGTCCCAGCCGAAGGGCCAGAAGCCGTAGAGATGGATCTCGTCGCACATAGCGGAGGCCAGCGTGTACATGAGTATTCCAGTACTGAGACGTTTGGGGGAAAGACTTTTAGTCTTCCAGTATCTGTGAGCGAGAAGACAAATCAGTCATTCAAAATCTGAAATTCTGAAAAACTCCATCACCATAATCCCAGTTCCCTAATGATTGTATGTTCTCTATCTGGTCTATTTCATTTTGTCTTTCAGCTAGTGTATGTGATTATGATTTTATCATTTTGAACAATATCATACTCGGGGCCATGTGAGGATTTTAGAAATACTGATGTCATGACTCCTCACAAAAGGCCCCTGCTTCAATATTTTGGATCATTCATATTTTATGTATTGAGTTAAAGCTGCTACAGTCAACATTCTTAACATCAATCGAATGACTGTTTATTGTGAAAGGGTTCGTAGTGATGCACCCATATTATCACCCAACTCTGCAGTTCTTCTCAGCTCTACAGCGCGTTTTAGCATCTTTCAGCTTGTTGTTTCACTTTTCCAGCCCGTAACTTTACTGTTACACTCTAATGATTACTCTAATCATTCAGCATTTAGCAGCTAAAGAGCCAAATGTTTTCCACAGCAGCTGGTGGAGACCAAAACCAGAGCTAAAAAAAGGGTGAATGTTGGACTTACAATCAACAGGTGGACACATGACTCCAAGTGAATGCTAATTTTGTTGATGTGCCAATAAGCAACTGCACATGTTTAAAAGGTAATATAATATGTCCAAAGAAATTAGTTAAAGCAGATTAAACTGCTAATTATATTAGCTGCTTTTTTTTTTTGTCTAAATGCAGTTTCAGAGTCTTCTCCAAACTGCAAGGAATAAAGTTCTGTTTACAGAAATACTGAGACTGGTCCTCATGAGCTGGGTGATCCACAAATATGTGGTGCCGACCACAATGTGTCTGTAATATTAAGTAATATTATTTATTTATTTAAAAACTGGAAAACTTTTCTGACTGTATGTCATTTAGACAAAGCTTTATATTTAACACTAATCAATTGAGCAGTTTGATACACTATATTTTGTTAAATTAATTATTTTAATATTTCCCAAAATAGGGTGTCATGTAGGCAACAATGTTGATGCCTGGCCTAAGGTCTTTACATATTAAACTTGTTTGCCTAAAAGTAATGAAAATGAAGTACTTAAAGTAAGTTTTTAAATGTTGAATGTGAACTCCCACCAGGTTGCAAAGACACCCACAGTTGCAGCCCTGATCATATTTCCCAGTTAGTTTCACTTCTGTTGACAAAATCTCAGCAAACAATCAGATCACCACTCTTACTTGTTGACATCGTGCATGATGTTTCCTGGCCAGGCCAGTTCCACCTTCAGTTGGCCCTTGTGCTCTACAAAGAAGTCCACCAGGGTCCTGGTTACTGTCGCTGAGGTATGAAGGAAGAAGGCCGGGATCCACAAGATGGCCCCCTCCAGCTTCTTCAAGTTGAGGAAGAAATTATTCCTGTCTTGAATGGTCAGCAGGTTATTGTAGTACCTCTCCAGGATGCTGGGGTTGAAGGTGGTGAGGTTGGTCTTCCTGCCCACGTCCTTGGAGTAGACCTCCGTGGGGGCGAAGTTGCAGCGGAAGACAAAGTCGGCCTGGTCGATTTCTGGGCCGCAGTGGCTTCCTGTCAGGATGCCGCTGTTGCCCACCACAGAGCATATGCTGTAGTGCTTGTTGTGGATAGGAGAGGTGTCTGGGAGCAAGGATTTGAAGTTGTTGCTGATGGAGAAGACATACTTGTGGCTGGAGTAGTCGAAGTGCATCAGCTGGCCGACTTGCACACTGTTCTTAGTGAGGGAGAAGTTGGTGGGAATGTCGATGTAGTTGAAGATATCTTTCCTGAAATAAGACAAATATTTTAACACTGTTGCACGCAGCGGGATGTACTTGTTTGGTGGTGTGTTGTCTTATTAAAGTAATGAGCAACTATTTGGATTATAGATTTATCGTTTCAGTCATATGATAGTTCCAGCTTCTCTAATGTGAAGATATGCGTCTTTTCTGTGCTTTATATCATTGTAAATTTTATATTTTGGGGTTTGGGACAAAATAAGCCATTTTGCCCTGGAAACTTATCACTTTTAGCTATTTTCTGATGTTTAATAGATCAAACGCCTAAATAATAATAATAATAACTAGATTAACCAATCATGAAAGTAATTTTTAGTTGCAGCATTCATTATTGAGCTGTCCAACTATAAATTTACTAACAAATGAATATCAGTTTTCTGGGGATTTAAAAGGCATTCAGGGAAATTTGAGACATTGCCAGCAAAATAGGTATTAAGTACCTACCCAGCGCTAGAAAACTTTAAACACCACACACTGATGATGTGTAACTATTTAAAATCCTCCCTCCAGCCCAGTCATATGTTGGCAGGACCCAGTTTCAGGCTGGAGTCACGCTCAGCCTCTTCCTTAGTTTGAAGGAGCATGCAGCAGTATCTGCTATTAATGTTCGATAGTAGACCCTCTCTTCCTGTTGACTGTACACTGGATGCATAATTAGTGTTTAGTGATTAGTGAGTAAAAAATAGTTCAGAATTAAAATCTCTTACCTCTGCTGATAAAAGGCAGTCTTGTTGAACTTCCATTTGGACGGTTTGCCTTGGAGTTCCTCGTTCAGGGCGTTAGTTAAGGGGATAAAGGAGGGGTCCAGGAAATTCATGGCAAACTGAGACCTGTGAACAACAAGCATAAAAAAATATAATTCTGAGACACCACTGCATGGAAACTAGCTGAAGGTTTACTCTCTCGTGTACTTGTGTTTGGTCTTGTCTTTCAGGGTATTTAGTTATCTGCGGTATTTAAAAAAAGAGATCCACATATCTGTTCAGGTTATTCTGAGACAATAAGTTTTTTTCTTATAGCCACAAACAAATATAAACGTTGGAAATCATCAGATTCTCATTCTGATTCTCCATGTTAAGAAAAATGGTTAAATTAAATTGAGCCATTTAATTCTGAAATGCAAAAAATGATTGAATCTGATCTGGCACCGCTTTATAAGAAGAGACCTTTAATACAAGATTTAGAAGCAGCTTTATTACTGGTTAATAAGTAATTTACTAATGCTTTTGGGTTGCCAGGTTGTGGAAAATTCCTTTGACTGGTTGGACGGTTTGGTCACTGATACCTCCTGGAAAAGGCCTGCATTGGAGCTGCACCAAAATCTATTTATTGACAGATTGATTGATATTTTACTGACATTTACAACCGCACATTAGATGGATTAAAAGCCATTTTTCTTAATGGACAATGGATCACCAACATTTATAACTGCATTGTTAGCAAATTGAAATAAACAATTAGTAAATGTTATCTTAATTTATTAGAAAGTGATACTCGTTTATGTACAGATTAATGTTTTTTCGCCGGATGAGGTAGAGCACATTTCCTCATACACAGTTGCGTGTCTTGGATGTGTGTGTATTTTAACATGTAAGATATCATCATCATCATTGTCAAAAATAAATCTAAGCATGCTGTAGATACTGTACGTGTAGAAATGCAAATACTGTACATAACCATGCATATAAAGTAATCTATTACATTAAATCATTACTTATTTATTCCAGCACTTTTTCGCAATTTACAGAAACAGATAGACATTATATGTTGTTGTTCATATTTTTAATTTATATTTATATACAGATCTATGTCTCACCTACTTGTATGTACATTATATTTAAATCTTTATGTTTACCTATCTTTCTTCTGCGTTGCTGTCTTTGTTTTTATGTCTATTTCTATGTTCTTGAAACTGTTTAACATTGACAGCATCTTCAAATTGGAGTATGCCTGATGATACATTTGCAGTATACAGTATCTACAGTACAGTATAATCCGTCGCCCAGGGCAACAACATCAGCACCTCGGACAGCTCTCTGTTTGATTGACAGGAAACATATGGCCCACATTGAAAGTGATGTGTTAAACTCGTGCATCACATCCAGGTTGAGTCGTGCCCACTAGGCCTGCCTGACTCCTCTGTTTATATTTACAGCAACATATGGTCTGCTTTACATCCGCTACCTACAATCTGTGCTGAGAAGAAAAAAACATCACTCACCGAAATCCTGCATGAAACATAATCCTCGGGCCTCCCATGTAATATTTAGAGGAGCTGAAGAGGCTGTCTTTTCTCAGGGACACATAGCTGATGAGCGACAGTATGAGCACGGCGACGCACAGGATAACCAAACCCAGGGCCTTGGCGATGCGGACCATCTTGGGACCGTTTTCATTCCCGGTATGAAGCTGCAGCGAGGCGTTGGCCTATGTTGTCATCGCCGAGACTGCACACCGCCTGTCTGCAAGACACAGACACACTGGCGCTCGTGGGCTCACGGAATCGTATAAAATGGACGGCTGGTGGTGGTCGGCTGCATGGTGAAGATGCCGCGGCTCGGTCCGCTCTCCTTCCTCTGCCTGCCCGCCTGCCCGCCTGCTTGCCCAGCCCCCTTGACTGACTGCTGCTGCCCGCCCGCCCGCCGCTGAGACTCCCCTCCGGGCTGCCGGTTTAATCAACGAGATGGAGCAGAAATGCGTGTCAACACATGCAGCTAAAAAGACGAGCCCCGTCCACCACCACCAGCAGCACCACCAGCAGCAGCATCACCACCTCCACCCCCTTTCACACACACACACACACACACACACACACTGAGCAAGGCTTCTCTGCAGCATAAAGGAAAGCTTGTCCAATGACACACTGAATGGGATAGAAATCGAGGGATGGGGGAGAATAGACAGTGAAATCCCCTGACTTGTTTATTTACTATTAGAGCGTATACCAGAATAATATATAATTAGATTAAGAAATTTTACTTAGTGTTTTTCTGTATTAATATAGAAATATGATGTAGTAAATTATGTAATAAACAGCAGTATAGGCCAGCATAGTATAGCAAATAAACTGTAATATAATGAAATGTAGTAATAAACATAATATATAGTAAAGGTATAAGCATAGAATATAAAATATAAAGTATAGTATGGTTTAGTAAAAGTAATATTTTGTATATGATTTAATCTAATAATTAAATGCTCTTGATGTGCAGTATTTGCAGCACAGTCCAACAAAGAGACAATATATTATTTTTTGTACTTAAAACTTTTGGATATTAATACTCTTACTTTACACTGTAATATTGCTACTTTTATTTAAGTAAGAGTACTTTTTCCACCACTGCAGGTGGGCATCTTGGGAACACTTTATAATTAGGGTCCAAACACATGACTTGCAATGATTTCATGAATAAATGAAGGATATATCAGGAGTTCCTGTTGCTCACCATTAAAAAACAGTCGTCACTGTGGGTTCATGTGATTAACTAACACGTGGTTAATTCACCGTTACTTCATACATTTATATTTATACCGAATTAGCTGCAATCCAGGTACATAGAAAAGGGTGTGTTAGATCCACGATGATCATTTTCTCTTAAAGCAGTTCCTTTTCTCATAAAGATATTTTGAAGATATGGTTGAAGACACATTTACATTTATGTGAGGTATGTTAAGTCTGCTGATGTTACAATTCTTCAATAAACCTCTTTTAAACAACTCAAGTGAAGCAGAATAAAAAGCAGAATATTACTTTGACCTGGGTCCATCGCTGGAAATAACTACGCCCCAGTTCACCACTAGTGGTTACATATTCCTGTTCCACTTTCAAACTCCTCAAATCCAACTATTTCAGTTTCTTTTTACAAGCAAGTGAAGTGAAACCAAGAAGAAAATAAACAAGTGGTATATAAAAATCACTTTTTTATTTGGAAGGATTATTTCTGACCCTTCCAACATACTCCACATTATATCCAAATACAACACACATTATGTAGCGATCACACAACGTACATTTTTTTCTTATTTTTTACATGTTATGTACATTTTTTAAACATTTTTTACAGTAAGCTTATCTTGGTAAACATGAACAACATCCATTCATAATAATCACATATTTCAAAGTATCCATGCATATACAGTCTGTTTTTTTCACACTACCATGTCATATGTGTCACACTGTGTTTAACATTTGCAGAATACTGTATACATGTGTGCTACTGAGTATAAAAATTAAAAAAAAGATTGAGGACCTGCTAGTATGTTAGCTGGTATTTAACAGTGAGTGTACCTCATGACTGACATCCATAAATTCTCCTTTGTGCTTTGCTATTTTTCCTGGAATGTGCCGAGTTTGGACACAAACAAACAGAGAAAGAACGTCTCGCAAAAAGACATTCAGATGTATTGCAATCAAGCTGCCACGGTACTGCAAATATTCCATTTTGCATTATTACGATATGTTTTTTTGTTGTTGTTTTTTTTTTTTTACATTAAAGAAACAGACAATATACTGAATTAACACAGGCACTTCATGATCGAATCCTGCCACTTGGCTCGCCTACGCTGCACAGTTTGATGAGTAAAACGCACAGGTTTGCTCTAAAACACTGTGACCACCAATCCAGGAGACAAATACACACCCGTCGCTCCTCGTACTGCACAGTGAGGACTCGTCACTTTCTGCCGTTGAGAAAGGCGGGGGGGAAGAAGGCTCCTTCGCCATCACTTCCTGGCGAGCCCCACGGGCTGTCTTCTCCACAGCTCATGTCCTCACAGGAGTCCTCGCTGCGAGGGAAGAGGAAGCCTTTTATACTCAATGCGGGGCTTAATTCACCCTCATATAATCACGAACTATTGTCCTATTATTATTATTATTATATCACTTTTCTACTGTACTCATCCTTTCGAATCCCTTATTGAATTTTTCGAACATTTGTAAGTAACTAAAGGCTAAAATAACTACTCAAAGATATCTAATCACCTTTTGTTGGCTGAGAAGGCAGAAACATTACAGAGGCAGCCTGATTAATGTTTACAACCTGTCAGTAATAACTGAGCAGCATGATAGAAAAAATGTTAATTAAACATATCTGATATATGAAATTTATTGTAACCTAACATGTTTCACTGGCTACTTTCTCCAAATACTGAAGATTCAAAAAGTGAGTCACTCGCATTAAAATGTGAATATGAAATGAATGAAAGTGTAACTGGGAGATTCTTGAATTGATGTGAGGTGATCGGCTAGATCATTTGTCTAGCCATTGCAGCTTTAGATGGACCTTTTATTTTATTTTTAATCGATCTCTTGTGACTTCCCAAACGTTATGGAAGTGCCCCTTTGATCTTCAACAGTTTTGATAACTGATTAATTGATAGATTAATCAATGAAAAAAGCAACTTTTGATTGCAGTCCTAGTAAAAAATGATATCAACTAAGGCAATAATAAAGCCAGATCAAGACTAGCCACCAGCTAACTGTGATCACATAGGGTTTTTATCGTGTGCGGCCGCCTAGAGATAAAGAGCTGCACCGAGCATCTTTTTCCAGAGCGCTCCACATTATTTTTTGTGTGGCCACTCCGAGCACTTCTAGGTAAAAATCTCTAACCTTTTCAGGCAACCAACCATATATTAGATGGGGCTCGTCACCTTGGTAACCAAGGCCGCGTCTGTCTATCCTGAGCTTTGTGATACGTCAGACAGAGGCAGAAAGCCCATTTGTGGAAACAGATGGGACGGAAACTGAAGGTTTGCTTGTGAGCGTTGTGCTTTTATAACCCCCTGCACGTTGTAAACTTGTTGTTAGCTGTGTAGCCGCCCCCATCAATACCTTAATGTATTGTTGTCATAGAAACAAAACAAAGAAAAGCGTTTGGCACGGTGCTTCATCCCAGCGCTGTGTGGACACAGGCCTTTTCTTCTCCAATATAGATTTAACCATTCGTGGATCCAGTTCTCCTCTAAAATAGATTTTTTTTTATTACTGTTAACAGTTGTGATTTGTCTAAGTCATGAATTTCCCCACCCCATAACGAGCATAAAAGGGAACAGAAAAACAGGACCACTAACCTCTCACTCTCGTCCCAGCTGCCCTCAGGAATAGTTGGCAGGCCTGGTACACTGAAGTGGTTGGCCTGCAGATTCTGTGCTGTTCTCCTGGACACGATCCAAACAAGCTTTTTGTTGTCCGGTTTGTTACATTCGCTTGAGCGGTATTCAGTCATGCACTTGGCCACAAGTTCCTTCCAGTGGAGCAACTCGCCGTCGCTGATCTGCGAAGAAGACAAACAGGGAACGTCTGAAAGGCTGCAGGCAGAAATGATCGTCAGATATGCGGCCATGTTTTCTTTCATAAGTAGTTATAATACAAAGTATTGTGAGAATGCTGGAATTGGAGGGGAAAAAGGAACAAAACTTTTGCATATTATTCACCACACTGCCGCTCAAGATGCCATTCTAGTTTTAAAACATTGTGAGTTGCTAAAATAGTGACACAAACGTTTCTACCTTCAGATGTCTTTGGAATTGCTGCACAATCTTCAACAAGGCGATGGACCGGAGGGCCTCAAACTCTTGAGCAATGAGGGACAGTGTCAGCACTGATGGCTGTGAAGGAGGAGAAGGGCAGACTGATAAGTCCCGGGATTCAAAGGGAATGCTGCTATGCTGTGAAATTGTCGCCCGAGAACAATCCTTACTTTTGCTTTAGAGAAAACAAGCCGGCATAAGCAGGCTTTTAGCTGGGCTTCCAGTCTCCCAATGCTTGGGATCTCCTCCCTTAAAATATAGAGGGAATCCTAATGTGATCTGCCAGTACAAACCTAATTAAGCAGAATCTATTTGACCAACTCCATGCACGCTGGAGCAATGCATCTGCAATAACAAGAAAAGTAAGCAAAAGAAAGTGGAATGTTTACCTTCCAGCAGGCAGGGACGTGAAGGCTGAGTAGTAGAGGTGTAGAAAGGTTAAGGCCGTCACTGCTTCGGGCTCCACGCTGAGCTTCTCCGAGATGATCTTCTCCATACGACAGAGGTCTGACACGGTGAATTTGCTTTGGCTGATGCGAATGAGTTCATGGGTGGGTGACACATTGCTCTCTTCCTCGATCATTTTGGCAGCAATGTGAAGACAGCAGACTCCAATACAGGGCAAGTGTTTGGGCTGCACCTATCACAGAAACAACAAAGTGATAAGTGTGAGTCAACGTCAAAATAGATCAATATACAAACGAATGTTCGAAGTTGAAACAACATATTAAACTTGAGTTCTGTGTTAAAATCCTACCTTCATAATTGTGAGGAATCTGTCGAGCAAATTGACAGCTTGAACGAAAGTCTGGGTGCTGTAGCCAAAGAAACTGGTCAGGCCCCAGAGTTCTTCCACTCTGGTGTCTCTGCATTTTGCAGACACTCCACTGTGATTCTGAAAATGCACCATTATAAACATATTACATAAACATCACTGGAAATAGCATATATTTATAGAACACCCTGCTGCCTGCCAAGCCTGCTCAGACAGCCAAAAATGTAAAAGTAGGTCAGTGGTTTACCTCTTTGGAAGCCGACTCCATCAGCTTCAGGCCAGTCTCTCTGGGAAGAAAGTTGTTCTCTTTTGCACAACATGACTTCAGCTCTGTCAAGAGCAAGCTGTCAATGGCTTGGAGATTCCTCATCCTGGAAAACAACATATTTCAATGGTTATGCACTACAATCCAAGAGAAAATCAACAACTGAACAATGTAGGGCAACAACTGTGTCCGTTCCTTACAGAGTCGGGACTAGAGGGCATATAAACGTCTCCTAGGCCTAGGCCACGCCTACACGACGCCTAAACTGGCTTCCGATTCGGCAGTTAAGGGGAAAGTTGAGGGAAATTTAATTTACAACACCGAGCACCCGATCCTCCGTTTTTTGCACCTCTTACTGTTGTGAAAGCATGTTATGTCTTTTAGGTAAAGCTTTAAGGCTGTTTGGAACCCATTTTCAAAACTATAATGTATTTGTGAAAGACAATACAGGGAGATTTAACTTCTTTTTCCCCTCATCTAGACCACCAGGACTATATTCAAAACCACTATACCTATACTTATCAAATCTAGACCAGATCGTCCCAGAGAGGCTAAAGATTCTTTAAAACACAGTTTCAGATCTATGAAACCGTTGTTGGATTTATGAAACATGCATGAAATGTGGTCCATATGCGAAAAGGGGAGTCAAATGTTCCTTTTTTGCATTTTCACAAATCCAATAAAGATTTGAAAATGGTTTCCAGACAGCGTTAAGGCCTCAACTAAAAAGTTTACCCCACGCTAACACAAGAGGAAGAGGTGGAAAAAAAACAGAGGATCGCGCTGTAAATTAAGTTTCCCTTAACTTTCCCCTTAACTGCCGAATCGGAAGCCAACTTCAGCGTCGTCCACGCCCACTGGGTGTCAAGTATCACTGGAAGATCTCCCTACAAATTCCTAATCTTGTTCGATCATAACACCATTGTTAGAATATTATGAGCTGATTAATTGGAATAATGTGTACAAAATATGCTGAAGCAAAAATTATTAAACAGAAAATCAAAGTTAATGTGACACTGGCTAAACATGAACGTCTACTGACAACAGCAGAAACTAGGTCACCATAACACGGACACCATTACACAATTCAGAAGACGATGGATTAATAGATTTGGACTGTTAACTTTATTCGGCTTTTGAAATATGAAGTTCGGGTAAACAACAACGTCCATAAATGCCAAAAAGCTGAAGGCGTCACATATACCAACAACGTTAATGTTAGCTAACTTAGCAAGCTATCGAGCTAGCGTTTATCAATAATCCGCCGTCTTACCTTGCCCAGAAGCCGCCGACGTGCAGGATAATATTAGCGCTGCAACTTAATTACGCTCCTCAGTTCTTCATGTTTCCATTTCGATTATGGCGATGTGCTGCAAATGTTAAAAACAAGATCCTTGTTCCCTGCTGCAAAGAGGGTCCACCCCGAATAAACAGTCGCTAACCTGCTTGTAAACAACAATTCCCATCATGCACCACTGGAAACGCCCTTAGCGTTACGTCATAATAAACAGTAGAAGCGGATGTTGACGGAAGATTTCAAAGTGTCGGCGCTAAAGTTACTTTGGTTGTACTTTCAACTTCAGCTTCACGTTACTATATCCGACTAACCTGGCCAGTCAGACAATGTTAAGTAAGTTAACTATTAGCGCCTACATCCATCAAAGTACAGGTAGCATAACGCTAGCTAGGAATTAGCCACGGAGGCTGTTTCCATGGTGATGAAACTACGTTTAACGACAGTTTATTAGCAAACTGCTGATGTTAGCTTCGAGGAAACATAACCTAACTATTTAATAGTTAGCCAAACCAACATCTTGATTACTGAGGTGAACAGAGATGTCATCGGGGTTTCAGTCCTCTGGCCCTCAGAGTGTTGAGTTTTCCAGCGATAATGGCCGCTCAAGGCTAACACAAGCAGCAGCAGGAACAGTTGGTAAGTTACAGCTAGCTATGTTAGTCAACATCTCTGTTAGCTAACTTTCTAAGCGGACAGATTTGTCAACTTAATGTCATTTGTTCAACTTTCTTTACAGAGACCCATGGCGGCTCTCCCCGGCTGAGATTTAACAGCATGACACTGGTTGAATTGAGGTAGCTAAAACTCGATGTACTCTCCCATGTATTGTAACAAGCAGCTCATTTGCTCATTTTACATTTCAGCTCAGCTCCCAACTCACGAGCAGCCACTACTTTATCAGAATTTTTTTTTTATCATTTATTAACGGATTTACAAAACAGACAATCCAAGGGATGACATGTTAAAGTTAGGACTCTTGTTTCCAACGTGGTCCCAAACACAACACGTCACATAAAATGAACAATTGTGACTGCTCATGTAAAATTCACCTTCCTCCATTAATACTGTAAGCCCTGATGTGGCCTCTGGTCTGGAAGGCTTTGTCACAGTGCTATGGCATCACTATGAATTATCACTTTTTTTATTTTATTTACAGTGAGGAGCTTGATAGGCGGACCAAGGAAACCCAGAGGCTTCAGGACGAGGTGGAACATGCAACCAGACTAACGCTGGAGAGGTTTGGTTGCACAAATGGCATCCGCAGCTCACCTGGACAAAGCTGTCGCAACCACAGGTTTAATGTCTGTGAGTACAAGCAGCGCAACTCAACATTTTCTTTATGTAGCACTGGAATGTGTTAAGTAAGGACTTATTTATCTCACTTTTCACAATACCCACTTTATGATACAATGACTGATCCCACCCCAAGATAATTTGATTTTGGAAAAAATATTAATATGGCCTACATATACAGATGTGTAAAGTTATTTTTGTAATAATTCAAAATGAGCCTAGCCTGTGTAACTGTTGCCCAAAGGCACGTTTCACCAACCCCCTGAATTGGACAACGTAGACAAATACAAACGTATACAAAGTGTATGTTTTAAACTTCCTTTGCTCTTTTGGCAGGTGACTCACTTGGGGATTCCATTATTTTTCCAACCCACCAGCAGGAAGTGACTCAGCCCCTGGTCTGTAATCGGGATAGATTAAGTTTAGAGGGTTTAATCTCTCCTAGAGAAGAGGTGTTGAAAAATACAGCAGATGACTGTCTGCAACAGCTGTCTGACTTGCAGCTCAACAAGGTTCCTACTTCTTTTTCACACATGAATCTTATTAGTTTGATGTTGTCTGAACCACTGAATTGGTAATGATTTCTCCATATATTGTATTATTTGACCCTCTCAAACATAGTCACCGTTCATGGTTGACAAAGCCATCGTGAACCTGCAGACTAAATTGCATGAAGTCCAGATGGAGAAGGACATCCTGTCTGACCTCAGGTGAACACACTGATAACATTGTGCTTTTGTACACTTTTGTGTAAAATCACTTTGACCCGCAGATCTTTTTTATTTGTAGATTGAAGGACTCGAGGAAACACGTCGGCCATATGGAAAAGATGCTGTGCATGCTGGAGGAGCTCCAAAGCATCAAAAGGGCCGGCGACCGGAAGCTGCAGGAGACAGAGGACGAGGTGCAGGCGCTTAACAGGAAGGTAGATACATTGGAACGAAATGTAAAGGAGATGTACTCTTCACTGTTATCTCACGAGAAACAGTGTGAACACAACGCCATCACCAGTCCTGTTGTCGCCGCTTGTTCAAGACAGCCATCCCTGGCTGCTGAGTTAACTGAGGATTTTAACAATGAGACAGAGAAGCTACAGGAGAGACCTTTATTGGTAAGTAGTGGAGGTCAGCTACAGATTCCTTTCAGTGTACATTTGTAAACATACACGTTTCCTCCTGTTATGTCTGATTTATTCCCTCTGTTTTTATGGCAGTCAAGAGAACATCAGGGGGGTGAAGAATGCAGTGGAATAAATAAGCAAAAAGAAAGGTAATTTAATGTAGAGCTGCAAGGATTAGTCAATGAATCATTTAGTTAACCAGCAGCAACTATTTTGATAATAGATGCACTGTTTCAACGCAGTGTTAATATTAGTGTTTTGTTGTATTACTCCATCCCATCTACCACGCTCCATTGCACATTATAAAAGTAGGGGGGAGAGAGTATAGTATTGTTATTTAGTACTCTTCACGTTGCTTTGTCCCAGCATAGAAGACCTGATTGCAAGTCTTGGCCAGGAGATGGCACTGTTGACTGACAAACTGAGTGCATCAAAAAACAACAGCGTCAGTTTAAGTGTCAAGTTGGAGCTGCTAAAGTAAGTGTTGTCTGTTTTATCTGACAGTGTTTGTCTATGACCACTTACTCAAATGATCAGACAATGTTGAATTTCTAAATTAATGTGTGTGTCAAAAAAAAGAAAAAAAATATATAATCTCTATTCCTAGGAAGCTTGTAGAGAGACAGACATCCCTGCACATGTGTCAGGTCACTGAACTCGAGTCCACCCTCTCCAGCCATAAAGATAAGGTAAGGAAGAATGTACAATAATATTGTGAGAGTGAGCAATGTTGTAAGCAATGCTACAGGTTAATATGTATCCACTTTACAAGATGTATAGATCAGTGAGTCCGAAGTGGCTTAAAGATTAGACAAACCTGACACCGTGTGAATTTAGCGGGATTTGTGCTGGTGTTAAATTCCAACCGTGAGTGTGAATGTAACGAACATGGAGAAGCAACAGTGATAAAACACACCTCCTATGCAGGGGGGAAAACTAAAATAATTGTATTTGGGTTTGTGAATGTGATTTGTGACATTGCAGGTTTGCTGTCTGAAGCAGCAGCTTATTCAGTCTGAGTCGCAGCTGGCGGATGCCCAGAGAGAGAAAGAGCAGTCTTTACAACAGGCAGAGGAGCTTCGGCCCCAGCTTGGCCAACTTAAGGTGCTGCAGCAAACCATGAATGTCAAACCAGCATTTTATTATTTACTTTTACTTTTGTCCTCATGTAGATGCACGTTCACATTGTAAAACACTGTTTTTAGTGGAAACTGAAGTGTCAGATTGACTGTACATGATGTTTTGAATGTTCCAGTCTAATTATGATGGAGCAACGTAAAGAGCTGGAGGTGTGTAATCTGCCTGTGAAACAGCTGGTGGGAAGAGTCAAAGACTGAGACTGACTGGCTGTCCTCATAATGTCCACTATACATTTCTTCTCTGTATCACGGGGCAACATGCGATTTATTGTGGCTGAGAAAATGTGGGCAAGAAAAGTCAAAGAAAGACGCTCTGTGACATTTTGCTCACTTGGTCCTTTGGCTTTTCTTTACTGCAAACAGTAGAAAGATAGAATTTAGGGACAGGTCCTAGATGTGTCTGAGTTAATGTTTGGCACCTCCTTTCTTTTGAGGCCATACAAACATGTAAAAGCCAATGAAGCAGTGTGTACTTCCATCTAGCAGAAGGGATAGTGTCTTTTAAAAAGGCACAGCGGTTACCTAGCTCATGAGTTGGTTTATACAGTTACATGCTGTCAATAAATGACACCCCATATTGTTTGTTCCCATGTTGGTGCACAAATGGTCCAGTGGTCCAGAAAAGTCCCCTAATAATCAGTCTGTTTCCCCCAGTCCTGATGTGCACATTGACATTAGGACTGGGCAGTGTACATATGACATAGTACCTTGTTTGCACTGTAGGAAAATTGGGATACACATTTCCAATAAAGACATAAAAACATTGGAATATCGAGTAGCTCTAGTTACCTGTTGATCACTTAGTCCATGTCACTTTTAAGCTGTTCCTGTTCTTGTTCTAAAGTCCAAGCGCCTAAGAAATGTTGAAGGCATTTTAACCATTTGACTCACACTGTCTCCACCTCCATGTGAGGGTGTAGATCCAGGTGTAACTGTTCAGAAGGGCTCGGAGCATGCTTTGTTAACCGTCCAAGAATAACACACCTCTCCCATCGCTGAGATCCTATTTCTTTATGGTAATTATTATTTTTCCTTTTTATATACAGTCAGCCAACTGTATGCCTCCTGCTTTATCCTCTAGAGGTGCATTAAGCAGCAGCAGAGTGAGCTCCAGGAGGAGGTAAAGGCCCTGAGAGGACGACTGGAGGCAGCCAGGGAGCAGATTCGCAGCTGTGGGGAGGAGAAAACCTGCCTACTGGCTCGGCTGGAGCAGAGGGCCCACGAGGGGAGGAAATCCCAGGAACTCCTGGAGGAGAAAAACCGAGAACTCCAGCTCAGGCAGCAGGAAGCCCAGCAAGTAAGAAAACACAGAATAGGTCATGTATCATATGTGTTTGATACACGCCGTTTAGATTATATATAAACCATAGCTTATTGATGGCTCATTGAAATTAAGCTTAACTGATTTTTGCAGCATCTTGCCAGGTTGGAAGAGACCCAGGCCCGGTGCCAGACCCTGCATGCAGAAGAAGAGACACTGAGGCAGAAGCTGGACGATAGAGAGAAGATGATAAATATTCTCAGGTTGCAGATGGAGAGCAGCATCCAGGTGACGGTGCAGCACGGCCGCACCATCGACAACCTTCACCAGGAGAACAGCTTCCTCAGCAACCAGCTGAACCAGCACAAGCTGGAGATTCAGCTGCTCAAGGTCCGGAGCAAGGCAGCAAACCTTATGGAACGTGATTAGATCACAAGTTAAACACCTTTCCTTATCAAGCCTTCATATTGTTCTAATTCGAATTTTACACTCCATCTACGTCAAAACTAACCTTCCACTCTTTGTCTCTCGTCCTCCCTCGCGACATGCGCTGGTTAGGCTGAGTTAGACCAGCACAGGACGGACCTGGCTGCTGCAGAGCACGAGAGGCGGCAGCTACGGGCCTCTGTGGCCGAGCAAAGTCAGCGTGTCCGGGAGGAAACTCTGGAGAAACAGCAGCTCACCACCCTGCTGGAGCTCCAGCGCATGCAGTTACTCACCCTCACTAGTGAGTTGAGCTTTACTGAACGTGTATCACCACACGGGAGACCAGAATCAATCATATTAACACAACTATTATGTAAAGAAGCTGCACTGTATTTTCCTCACTATACTTTTTAGTTTTTAGTAGAACTCGTGGGATTATTCAAACAAACCAGAAGTACCCACCAGCATCTAATAAATACATCGAATGAACATCCTACACATAGTGTCCAAATAGATGTCTAACAATGAAATAAATATGGGCACACTGCCTCACATACATTCACAAAATAAATGTATAAATACACAATAGAACCCATATTGATTAAAACGTTGTATGTCTGATTCAGTTCATGAAGAAATAATTATTTCCTCCTATTTTATGCTTCGGAAATATATTCAAACGCAAAACTTTGTTCAAAAAGTGTTAAAGTGAAGCTCCATCCTTAATTCCATGGTTTGTTTCAAACCGAGATATAAACAACAGCAGAGAATAAAATTAATTTGTTTCCCACCTCGTTAAGATCACAATATGGTGGTCCTCCTGCATAATAGATTACTAGTGTGTTTATTAATAACCACATAATTATAGTATCCCCTGTGGACTTTTATTAATTAGTATGAAGCCAAGCATCCACGGCGGCCTGTGGGACTGTTGTTACCTCCGAACTGCAGACTAGTGTAAACAGGCGCTTTAATAAACCAGGAATTACACAGAGCTGTTTCCAAATCAAATGATCTTGTCCTGCAGTGCTTAACAAAAAAATCAAAGAACCATGTTTGGTATGTTTTCACTGTCAACCAAGCCCTTCTATTGTTGTGTGTGTATGTTTGCTCATGTGTAAAAAGTGTGTTTTCTCTTCATTGATGCAATGCATATGTTCCACCATTTCAGAGGAGCACAAGGAGCTGCAGCAGCTCCACAGCTGTAAGAACGAGGAGCACAAGGGTGTGGCGCTGAAGCTTCAGGGCCAGCTGAGGAACACCCACGACGAGCTGGACCAGGTCAGGAGCACCCTGAGGACCCTGGAAGGAGCTGATGGACACGGTTAGATCATTTAAACGGAGATTTAATTAAAAGAGCTCACGAACAAAGAAACATCTGAGAAAACCCCTCAGATTTATATCCAACCTGCCATCAAGTGGACAGATAACAGTGACAACATTTTTTTGTGAAATTGCGATTATTATATATCCTCCTCTGCTGCATTCCAGTCTGACTGATATAATCTGTGTAACCATATGTCCTTGTTATGAGCAAAGTCTGTCCAAGATTAATGCTTTGTGATTTCTCCTCTTGCAGTATTATATGCATGATCACCTCTCTGCCCTCTGTCTGTCTGTCTGTCTGTCTGTCTGTCTCTGTGTTGCTTTGCCTTGTGGATTTGTCCCCACCTCAGGCCTCCAAGTAGCCATAAACATGCAGAGGACGATCACAGCCAGGAGAGAGCAGATTGACTCTCTGCAGGGCAAAATCCAACATTTAGAGGAGACCATGGAGAAGCTGCACCAGGTGAAAAAGTTAGTGTAGAAGTGTTTGTGTAGATTGATATACTTGAATAGAAATCTTTTCACACAAACTGTTTGTGTTACTCAAAATAACATTTTATAAGAGCGTGTAATTTAACTTTATGTCTAGTTTACAATTCTTGTAATCTTTTATCATTTCTATTTTGTATTTCCCTTCATGCTCCTTTACTTTTGTTGTCAAAAGAATCAAACGGGGACTTTAGGAACATTAGGTGCAACTATTAGTCAACCAAAAAACAAAGTGGACGTCCTGTACTTGTACACCACAAAAGTTTTTGGCATCCCGGCTGTTGATAAGTCTGCCATTCAACTCGTGGAAACCCTAATTTCTCTTTGCAACACGATATGAATGGCACGTGAAAATCTTCCAAATACACACCTGACTGTGACTCAGGTGAAAATGACACGGTGAGACACGACTCGGCAGTGACTTCACTTGAGCCGGCTCGGGTGCTTTTTGAAGGAGAGTAGCTATTATACATCAAATCAAGAGTCCCACAAAATGATAGATTCGAATGCATTTTTTTTTTTCACACGTCAACAGCATTTGTTCAGTTGTTTGCGTTCGACTCTCCCCGTCCTATCCAGGAGAAGCGCTACCAGAGCCTGGAGCACCAGCGTCAGCTCCAGGAGCTTACCCTCATCAGGGAGGAGAAGAGACAACTTGGCAATGAGCTGGAGGCCCTTCGCTCCAAAGATAAACAGTTAAGGGATCGGATCGGCCAGCTGGAGGCAATCCTTCACAAGGTGCTGCTCATTTACACTTTATTCTAGTCTTTATTCAGTCAAATTCAGTCCCCATCTCCCTTTCCCCTCATTTATTGTCATCTCTTTACTGTCCACTGTCTAATAAAGGCATAAAATGCCCAAAAAGTATGCAGTTAGAAAATGTCTTAAAAATGGGCTCATCCTCAACAGCCACCTTTAAACATAAATATTAACAATATCTGAGTAACTGTTTTTGTCGTCATGCCGAGAATTACTATAATAGGATTACTATAGGATTTGTTTTCGCTTTTTCCCAAAACAGTTTTTATCTCCCTCTGGAACAAAACACATATTTGAGTTTGTATATTTGGGTGGGGGTGGTTATCAGTCCTGTTCTGTCTCTGTTTGTGTCCATCACTGTGATATTGTGCCCCGTATCTTCCCAAAGATGTCTGAGAGCTTCGCAGACTGTCAAGATTTCATCCAGCTGCAGGAGCAGGACTTTTTCCGTCTGAAACTCCAACATGTCCTGGACTTGAAGGTAGAGCTGAAGTAAAGCTTATCCACCCTATACACAGCATCCTTGTGTATGTAAAAATATAACCTCTCTTCATCATGCATGTTTTAATGTTTTATTGTAACATCTTAATCTAGTCAGACATTACCTTAATTTTTAAAGGGAACTGAGTTCCCTTCCACAAATCTTGAGTTATAACCACTTTTATCTTCTCTGGAGGAACTCCAAGGTCAAAACTTGCACACAGCTCAGAACGTACGTCCACCTGACCTGGACTCCCTGTCCCCATGCGCACTCACCGCTCCACCCACCTCCCAGCACGCTTCCAACACCCAGATCACGGTACGTTCAGGAACTCCCTATATCTCGCCTGTGTCCTACGGTTCCAGCCCATCGAGCGCATGTGTGAATGATTGTTTATTTGGCTGCACAGACACAAGCTCAGCACATCTGCTAGGCCTTTAAATCAAAAACATACACTTTGCACACACATTACATTCCTGTGGCAAGGAGAGAAACCTGACTGTAAATCAGTGCAACACAGCAGTGAAATACTGTTGCTGCCATAGTGCTAATACAGTTTAATGTGTTTTTACTGACCGGCATGATGAAAGCTTATTGATTGTCCTGTATTCCCTGATTTCTCTGTTCAAATGCAAGCTAATAAGTCCAGCTACTTAGAACATTGGCATCACCACAGCGGTGCACTGACATCGTCTTTCTCTCCCCTCCTCCTCTGCCTCGCCTGCTGAAGTCAAAGAGGCAGCAGGAGAGCGCCGCCTGGGAGCTCAGGTCTCTCGTCAAAGAGCTGCGAGGAGTGATTTCGGAGAACCACAGACCACACACGGACACCGCCGCCGCTGGTAGCGGCTCCCGCAGGAGGAGGTCTGCACCGGAGGAAGTGCACGGAACCAAACTGTACGTTTGGCTCCGCTCCCACACACTGCGAGGATTAGCTGCGTTCTTAGGCCAGCTTAGGTCACACCTGAAAGTCATGTGATGCTACTAAGTGAGCAGGAAGTCAGTGGAGTGTGTGTGGGGGGGTTTGCATACATGAGTGGTTACATTTACCACACTGTTTCACTGCTTGTACTGTAATACATTATAAAACGAATAGACAAGGCGTTGACCTTGTATAGTTTTGAGATTCCTTAGTGTCTTAATTTATCTCTTGTGGACTCATGGAATGTGATGTGTTCTTGTTTAATGTCTCACTGTATGTTTTAATATTCACCCGACACCTACAGCGCTACTGACAAGGCAGAGGATGTAAAAGCTGGCTCCAGATTGAGAAGAAAAACCTGCGGCAGGTAGGGAGCGCGCCCAAACCCAACTCACTCCAGTGTTTTTGTTTGAATGCCCTGAGCACGAGTTGCCTTGAAACTACGAGATAGTCGCTCCATCGACCCACGTGACCTTTTAACCCTCATGCAACATGCAAGGCACCGCAAAGTGCTACAGGCTTTGTGTAATGTGATGTAATGCGTGTCTGTGTGTGCATACTCTGCGTACAGCGAGCCACATCTGCTGAAGACTGCTGAGCTGAACGGGACAATAATCAGCAGCAACCCCTTCGGTGAGAGTGAGTTGTCATTTTCATCCAACAAGAGTTGCCTTTTTCCCCACAGAAATTTCATTTTCTATTATAAATGTGCTCCAACAATTGATTAATTAGTTGATAAAACTATTTTAATAACTATAATTTTAAAACTATTCTCTGCTTCTGGCTCCTCAAATATAAGGATATATATCAGTAGATTTATCAATAATGAAAAGAATCATTAGTTGCAGCCTTACATGAGAGACCCCCCACCCCCACATCGATAGTTACATTCTGACTTTTCTAGGCCGTGTTACATCGAGTCCAGCGACTGCAGCGAGGTTCACTTCCTCCCCACAGCTGCTCTCACTCGGCCGCAGGTCACCCGTCCACTCGCTCCTGACCTCCGACCCAAACAGCCAACAATAACCGACACGACACAACAGACCTGAGGCTGGCTCCTCTTTATCAGTGAGTTGATAATAGTGTAAACAGACGTATACAAAGTTTATCATATCACTCTGGACACAGTGGAATAGCTTGTGTTTCAGCACACTTCAGGATTATTGAACTAAACGGTTACGTTACTGTGTGTTTAGAAAAGAAAACAACAGTCAAAGGAAAAGAGTGAATAGCTGTGTGAATATATCAGCTGTGTTACTATATACACGTATGTATATAAACTGAGAGGGACACGTCAAATACTTCCAGTGGATCAGTAACAAATGATAAGACGGACCTTTTCTCACATTGATTATTTCATCAGCTGTAGTACTAAAAGAAATGGCGTTGCCTGAGGATTTAATGAGGCAGACGTAAGTTTTCGTACAATTGCTTAAATGTTTTCAATTGATCATAATCTGTTAACTTCACTTTCTTTTTTGTCCCTCAGAAAACTTTTTTTATTTTTGAAAGGCTCCCCAGATGACGTTGTCAAAGCATGGTTTTCTAAAATCACCAATCACGTGTATTTTATGTAATTTATTGTTTAAATAAAGTTTCTTAAAAATAAATGTGTTTGAGTTGTGATTTCATGACAGGAATCTATATTGTGCATATTACGTTTATCATATATTTGCATATTTGGCAGTACACACAGTATAACAGCACTGATACAAATAGGGAGGAATAGTTAACAATAATGCAGCTTCTATAAGTTAATTTCAGGCCCCCAATCATCACCAAAGCTGAGTTTACACACTTAATTGTCTTCAGATTTCTTTTTCCTCTTCAGGAAAGATATCATTCAGAAACTGCAGTGACAAGAACTTTACTTATTTCAGACACTTCTGTTTTTTCTCTTCTTTGTTCAGTGCGGTCCTGAGGAGCATTTCCTGTGTA